>JASANF010005202.1:0-15418 GCA_030248245.1 Trissonchulus sp. WLG1_4
GGGTTTTGTAGCATCTCGCAGCTATAAAGTCAACAGGATATATTATGTACATGTGGTAGTGAGTATGTAAATATTAGCCGTGGTTGTGGTGATGACTTTGGTCAAGAGTACATAATAGGGAAGAGTATGACATTCTTCCCTATTCTAGCTAACCGGCCGGAACGATTCCGGCCGAAATAGCCCTTCCTCCCCCTGGAATCACAACATGTTCCCCCTCAACTCAGGGAGGTGTCTTGATTTTAAGGGAGTACCCCTCCCTCCCTAGAATCAAGACATGTCTTGATTCCAGGGAGGGACCCCCTCAAATCAGAAAAGTGTCTTAGTTTCAGAGGGGGTAACCCCCTTCGTTTCAGCACACTACCAGCACAACATCGGTGGTATCTTGATTTGAGGGGGGCGCCCCCCTCTCGTTTCTTGCATTACAAGCTCACCAAATGAGGGGGCTGGGGCATACCCCTCTGAAATCAAGACACTTCCGGATTTGAGGGGGGTCCCCAAGGCTATTTCGGCCGGAGCACCGATACGGCCGATTAGCTAGAATAGGGAAGAGTGGCATACTCTTTCCTATTATGTACTCTTGCTTCGATTCAGAGTTACCCAACCACTAGGTCATTGAATTTTAAATCTCATATCGATTCAAGGCCGAACTGTGTCTGCTAGAAAAACAGATTTAGTAGACAGCTTAGAGCTTTGCGAAACTGCCAAGCTACAACACCCAGGTAAATCCTGTATCGTTGTCAGATGAGCCTTGCACCCGTGTGAGTCTGTACGCCATATTCTCTGCTGCCAGAGCTACATATTGCACAAGAGCGGTGTGTCATCACTTCACTTCATTCGGATACCCCCTTGACAAGTTAACGTACGAGCACATATAGGGCACATTCAGAAGAACATGGTCCAGGGGGTTGTTGCACCAACTTACAAGTCTTACAATTGTAAAATTGTAAGTGGATAATCAGGTGATTCGTAATGAAATTATATAATGAATTCGTAACGAATCACCAGATTTTTCACTTACAATTGTTACAATTGTAAGATTTGTAATTTGGTGCAACCACCCCTGGCAGATCGAATAGCCGGAATAAACTTGATTGGGTGGGATTCACAAAGCGCGTTTAAACGCAGTCTAAGTTAGACTGCGTTTAAACGCAGTCTAAAACGTTGGTCTAAGTTAAACATGATTCACAGAGATTGATATAATTAGTGTGTGTCATCTGATTTTCATGTTCTTTTTCAATTGAAACCTTGTCTAACTTAAGGGGGTAATTGCGTTTTTAGGTGTTTTTTTGAAAAGCCATAGCTCAGCGTTTACAAATTCAAATCACAAGCGGTCTTTTGCGTGAAGTAGAACAATATATTGCCTAAATGTATGCCATGCATTGAAACTTAACCTTTGATTTTCTTTTCACTACACGCGGCTAAACAAAGGTCCTTTCCAAAATACGAGGATTTTTTACAAAAAGTTTGCGCCACAGCTCTGAAGCATACGATTACCTGTTGGGGCTGAAAGTTGTTAAGGTTTTTGACATGTTTAAAATCCCCAGGCATGTCCCCCACTTTTTAAATAACTAGTTAATTTACTGAGAAAATAGCTGAAAAGCAAACTCACCGAAAATTTAAGATATTTTCTTGTAATTAAAACCCTCTAAAAATGTCCACAGGTGAAATTTCGAAAAAGTGAGAGACATGCCTGGGGATTTTGACCTTTACAGTACTGTCCCAAAAATTTATGCTCAGGCGTCACTTATAACTTGAGTACTGGTGGCGCAAAGTTTACATAGAAATCACAAAAACCTCGAAAACGCAACTACCACCTTAAACGAACGTTTAGACCGAGTCTAAACGTGATTCACAAAGCCAGTTTAAGTTAAACGGGCTCGTTTAACAGAATTCTTTATTTGATTCTTTTTTCAGTTCTATTGCAGAACATTTTGCTTTAATACGTACCGACAATGCTATCAATTTAGGTAATGAAATTACTTTTTAATAAAAGTTAATTTAAAATTCAAGTTAATTACGTAGTTAAAAAGAAAATTTGACGATTGGTAAAAAAGATAATTAATTTACTATTTAACATACAATTATATTAATTAAAAACTGACATTAATTGAAACAAATACAACAACAACCCTTGCAAATACCTAAAACTTAAGCTATCATGTTGCAGGCTAAAATAACAAAGATGACGCAACAGCATTAAGCGACAGTTTATAGTTGGTATGATTATGCTTAAAGCTCAATGCCTATTATTATTATTAATTATTACTTCAGTAATTTTTGTAATTTTTAATCATTTTTATCAATTTAAGTTAATTAGGTAGTTGACTTTACTAACTTTAGAGCTTTATAAACTGTTAATAGCAACAAATGAATAAGTAAACAGTATTGTAAACAAAATTTTCGTATTATAAAACTAGATCATCCACATTAACTGTCTTATGAACGTATACTAGCAGCTAAAAAGTAAAATAAACATAATAATACAAGATATTATTAGCCTATAAGTTGAATAAGATCTAATTAAAACTATAAACATCAAAAATGTTAAAAAATGCTTAAATAAAATAATGAAAAAATACTTAGACTGACCTTAGACTAGCCAAAAGGCTAGTCTAAATTCAACACTAGTGGGCGTTTAAGTTAAACGAACGTTTAACTTAGACTGAGGTCGTGAATCAGGAATAGAACGTAATCAAATTTAGAACACGAAGATAGAACAAAATTTACACGCTAATCATATGCAGACTTAGACTGGGTCTAAACGTTCGTTTAGCTAGACTGCGTTTAAACGCAGTCTAAGACTTAGACTGGGTCTAAGTTAAACGCGCTTTGTGAATCCCACCCATTGAGGCTGGAATTCACAACCTAACACTAACACTAACTTTTTCCTTAAAAGCTAGTGAAACACTTAAATTTGGGCTCGAAACACTTAAAATGTTAGTGTTTCAAGCCCAAATTTAAGTGTTTCACTAACTTTTAAGGGAAAAGTTAGTGTTAGTGTTAGGTTGTGAATTCCAGCCTGAGTGTCATAGCCTCCCACACCAAAAAAGATAAGTCTTATCAGTTCAATTATATTTGCGTCCAAAGCCCAGTGAACCCGGTTTTCCTGCTTACTGTTCTTTCGGAGCACTGCATTAAAAACGTCCGTTTACAGTTTAAGTCCTACTCTGTAGTAGCTCTGGCGATATAGTATAACTAGCAATCTGTCGCGGCTATCGCTCTGTTCGACGAACTGAGTTCATGAAGATTGAAGACTTGTCGGAATGATGAAACGTACTCGATAACGTTGTGAAAAGGACAATACTGTTTGCCGATTTTCGGCACGACCATACCAGCACCCTAGCTTATTTTTTTCGGCATACAACAAAACCTCCCTCCTTCCTCCGCTGTGACCAAAATTCTAGTCCGTTTTGAAGTAGTATTACAAATTTGTTTCTATCTCAGAGTTTAACTTGAAAAAAACTTCACCAACAGCATCATAAAAGACCTTGCCTTCAAGCTAACTGATTGGAAATCTTCTATTTTATAGTCATATTGAAGTCAAAGGCGTTAGAAGATAGAAAACAAAAAATTATTGTACAGAGATTTGGTTGACTGACCCGGCAATAATGTTCCCCAGTGGCTATACTCCCACACCTGTCACAGCTAAGAATTATTAGACTTCACTGATTTAGAGTGATTTAGTATCAGTTTACGTCCTTCGCGGTCACAAACCAATGCTTCTCAACCAAGCAACCTCTCAATGACGCTGAATATTGACATAACTGCAATCTTTGTAATTGTCAAAAAATGCCCGGCTAAATTTAATACTGTACCAATTTGCATCACTACTTTCAAGTCATACACGCAGCTGAAACAATTGAAAACTTAATACACTTAACCAAATTAATCCACCTACAATAGGTACAGTGCTACAGGTATATTGCGATAAAGTATAAGGTATTTTCAAATTATTAAGGACTGATGATGACTACTGTACAGATGCTACATTTTACGCGTAATCTACAGACATCTCTTGTCAAACAAACATACCTACGCTTGGTACGTTACAAGACCCATTTGGGTACGTTCCCATTCAAATCAGAGTGAGGTACCTTCCCTCGAAACCGTACATAAAAAAGCTATTTTGTGCTCCGCATTGGACGCACTGTCCAGAGCATAATCGGAAGAGTGTCATACTCTTTCTATTTGTACTCTTGGTACTTAAATGCTAACGCATAGGTATTCATCTTGACTCTTCACTTCCCACTGCTCTAATTTCCCCATCTAACTGCCAAAACGCAAAGTGCGAAATATCTAAACAGATAAAAAAAACTGCCATTTACAAAAAAAACACATAGTTAAATCCCAGCTAAATCGCAGCTAAACCTCAGTTTTCAACAAAAGTCTAAAGCGCCAAATGCTTTAATATTTATTGATGTAGCGGACTTGAACGATTTAATGAATTTAAGCCTGAGCTAAATGTGTTTAAGATAATCGTTAGTTAATCCGATTTGGTGCACTCCCGCCTTAATAACCCGAAAGTTTTTGACTGAGTGTAGGTACCAGGAGGTGGAACAGTTGTGATGAGATTTATTTCCTAACATTAAATTATTGAAGTTTTCGTTAAAAAGTTCGCGTTGTCGTCAATTATCAATAGGAATATATTTGTATCTCAATATCTTAAAACTATTTTGACCAAATCACACAAGGAAAAGGTGAGCACATTTCATTCATAGAAAAAGATTAGTCATTCACCAACTAAAGTTTATAGTAAATCGTTAATCGTTAAAATTATGTTGGTACATAACTATTACCTAATTATTGTCAGCTATATGTATTCTTGGCTCAAGAGTCTTCCATACATTGTCGGGACTTGAAGTCTTAGAACTCATGATTTACTCATTTGTCTTTGATTGGGCGTTTTCGCAGTCGTCTGTGCTCCGGGCTGGGCATGGTCGCTGTTGCCCGAGTTTGGTCAAGAATCTGCTTTTGTCACGTTCTTGATTAATTCGTTTTGTCTTAGCTACGGTCTTTATAGCTTAAGTTTTTGGCTCTGAGTTTGAGCTCCGAGTTTCAACCACGTTTTCTCTTGATTTGTTCACTCATGTCTGGGCTGCTGATTTGCATTAGCACACCTATGCCTGTACTTGTCCGCCTTAGTCCATTAGTCTACTAGAAAGCAGAGACGAGATAGGGGACTGATTTTTTGGCCCGGCCCGTTCTGGCTAACATTGTTGGTCGGCCGATCCTGCGCGCGATTCTTTATTCTTTCTGTCCCTGATTGAGCATCAAAGGCTGCCGCCCCAACCCGGATCGGCCCTGATTTTTTTACCCTTTTCAGTTGACGAACTTTCTGAGGTTGCTAATGTCTACATTCCGCTAAATACCTATAAATATATAACTTCTTGTGTCAAGAGTTTCTGTGGAAAGGAACCTCAAATCTGTCAGGGGAAAATTGTTTTAACTGGAAATCTGAAACTACTGTGCCTTGAGCTACCTAGAAACCTGAAACTATTCATTCCAATTTCACAAAAGAGCCGTGTAAATAATATTACTTGACACCACTGCTAGGAGACGTTAGTTTTTCAAGCATGGCTAATTTTACCATAGGAATTCTTGTTTTCCACCAGGAACCCTGCATTGTACCGGAGGTGAATTTCGATATTAAATGTCTAACCACCGGAGGGTACTTTATTCAAAACTTTGCTCTGGCTTTCCAATTGAATGTGATCGTAAAAGTCGTACCAAGTATTGACGAAATGCTAGAAGGTTTGGAAAATCGTACCATTAATGCCGTTCCATACTTGGCTAATTTAGTGGACATTTTTAAAAATTTTAGCTACAGTTTGCCCCTAAGATTCGATCCAGAAACTAATTTCTTCTTGAAGCCTGAGCCGGCTTCAAAACTTGATTCTCCCGACATGAGTTATGACAATATTCAAGAAACCTTTCTGCGCTGCTTGCCTGTATTAGCCGTTTTCAACTTTGGAGCTCTGTTTTGGATATTTCAAAAGCATATTGCAATTTTACGCAATCACGAAGAAAATATCCATAACTGCCTTCAGGTTATTTTAGCTGCTATGTCTATTCTTAATATAGAACTATTTACTTATAAATCCGTCGATAAGTTTTCGCCTAAATTGCTACAGGCCGATTCTGTTACAACCTTGCTCAACACTATGGCTCTAAACAAACAAACACTGATTTTAGTGACTGGATATGGCACTAACATTACTAAGACTGGAAAACATAGATACTTGGCTGATATTCCACTAGATGAATCACTAAATATTGACTTTTCGACGACTACCAAAAAAGCTTGTAAACACCTAGTTGATTATGAAGCTAACACGGCAGTTTTAATGACAAATAAAGCTAACTTATTTTCGAACTGCGACAAATTTCTGCAGCTGTTTCAAGAAATTCACATAAGAAATGTCTTGACACTACCTTTTTCGATAGTTTTTGCCAAAGGTCAAAACCGAATCGTGGAAAAGGTAAATCGTCTATTTATTACATCTAATTTGTGGAGCAACGCTTTGTTACATTTCCGGAAGACAATGACACAGGCAAAATATGATAAAATGCTAAATAAAGTGGCAAAAACAAAAGATTACTTGAAAATTTTTGAAGAAGCGCTCATCATTACTTTCTTTCCACTACTTGGATTATTTGTAGCTTCTACTGTTTACTTTATAGAGAAATATTACAAATGGGGCCGTGTATTTAAAGTTACCCATGGCTAGACCTACATAATTCTGGTGTTCACTATTCAGGCTAAAAATTTACAAGACTAATTATCTTTAGCTGCAAAACAAATGGCAATTGGCAGCACACACAAGGCCCTACGATTTTTTACGACTCATTGACTGTCACTAAGTTGCGCTTCGACATATATGATACGATATATACAGTTTTAGTATATAGTTAAAGAGAAGTTGAGATATCTCTGATACGACACCTAAAGCATACGGAAAAAAACATGAAGAACTAGATATTATTAGTAAGACATGGAACAGCTTAACATCAAGTTGGTATAATGGCCACGAAAGGTTTAAATTTTAACTCAATGTCAATAAAAACTAAAGTCTGATCAAAAAAGCAGATAGCTTTGTCGGTAGTTGAAATTTCGAATATATATAGATGTTAAATTCGACAGTACTGACCTTCTGTTCGACGATTACGTCGCACGCATGTGTATGTACATACAGTTTAAAATTCACCTATGAGTTTGATTATTAATTTTCATTTCATTACATTTCATGCAAATTTGCAAAAAGCGCAAATTAAAAACATATTACACTAGCCTGTAGGTATTTTTCGTAGAGAAAAAATACCTCAATATATGCATTTATAACCACCATTTAATGTAATTACCGTTTAATCACCTGATTTTTCTCTTACAATTGTTACATTCTTAAGACTTGTAGAAATGTGCAGCTGCCCCCTTGGAATGGTTGTACCAAATCATAATGGTTTCTAATCTATGTACATTATTTGTGACTGTTTTGCGTATGTGTGTATCGAATGTAAGTTGGCTATGACAGCTCTATTGAGTACGCAACTACACTGCACAAACATAGGGCCTATTCTTTTACCGGATTAAACGGACTGGACTTATTTTAGTCCGCGGTTTTGGAATGACAAGTCGGACTAAACGGACTAAACGGTTTAAAATAAGTCTGCTGCTTAATTTTAGTCCGAACCCATTCCTAAACTACCACCGGATTAAACTTTTTAGTCCGATCCCGTTCCTAAACTACCACCGGATTAAACTCTCAGCTGGACTAAAATTAGTCCGATTAAAAAATTTCCGTTCCTAAACCTGATTTAAATAAGTCTGTTTAGTCCACTCGCTGCATTTTACACGGAGTTTTAGTCCGCGATTTGTTACGCGGATTAAACGGACTTAACTTCCCGGTGCCCCCCAATTATTCTCTTGCTACTTATCACTACCTTAACCAATTTGGACGATCTATATATCAAATTATAGCTGAATAATTGGGCTATTTTATAGTGTATTTTAAATATCTGGTATAAAAAATGTATTCCAAAAAATCTTCGTCAAAATTGCTTTTTTTGGTCGATTTCCAACAAATTCCTGTCAAAAATTAAATAACAGATTTTTGATATGTTAAAAAAATAATATTGTTTTATATGATATGATATGTTTGATATTTTAATCAAAAATAATCCAAAAAAATTATTTTTACGTGGCTTAAGTTATTCAAGTCGGATTCGAACATCCAACCTATCTGGCCGAAGGCGAACGCTCTGACCACTCGGCTACGCTGGCCTGAACGTGCTAAATAGTCTTTATATACAATGGAGATTAAACAATTAATAGATTGTCATTTGCAGCTAGTTTTTTTATATTATGTGCAGCTGCAAATACATTTTTATATTGCGAAAACGCTGTTTTCAAACAGCGAGTTAATTGTCAACTTCAACTGCTCAGCCAATCAGAGTACAGTTTGTAGGCGGAGACAAAACTGATTGGCTGGTGCGAAAAAACATTATAGTGGCACCAGAATACAAATTTATCAGTGTCGGGAAGTTTAAGTTTAGGAATGACACCGGACTAAATTAAGTCCGACTAAATTTAGTCCGATTATAAATTTGGGCCATTCCTAAACTACCGGACTAAACGGTTTAGCGCGAAAAATGAAGTCCAGCTTGATCGGACTAAACGGACTTGAAAATCAGCGCGCTAGCTGTTAAGTCCGTTTAATCCGGAGGTTTTGGAATGGCTTTTTTCAGTATAATTTTTAAACCGTTTAGTCCGATTATAATTAACCCTTTAATCCGGTAAAGGAATAGGCCCGTAGTTAGCAAGTCCGATTCACTGATTCACGCAGTTCACGAACGTTGTTTTCAAATCTCACCGGAGACACGCGCGCACACACACATACACGCAACGCATGCTACAGCAGGCCAGCGGATATATATATATATATATATATATATATATATATATATATATATATATATATATATATATATATATATATATATATATATATATATATATATATATATATATATATATATATATATATATATAATATATATATATATCACTGATATATATTAGTGATATATATCAGCAGTGCAGTTCAATGCACTGAAACTGAGCATGATTTACATGCATTTTCAGTTTCAGTGCATTGACTGAAATTAGTATGCACGGCCGTTGAGGCGGCCGCGCAAAAAGAACAAACTTCAGCCATCGAAAGTACAGCGGGTAGCTATCACGCCACATGCTTTCTCTCAGTGAGTGTTAACGTTTTTGGTCAGACTTTAGTGATGACTATTATATTCACATATTATGTTAACAACAACGGTACTATTATGTTCACAACAACGTTTATACAGTACCGACCATAATTCTTGCTACAGTCTTTGGAATCAAAGCGAAGTCAGAGTCACTTGATGACGGAGTCAAAATTTATACTGACTACCTACTACAGATCGGCCGGGGCCGGTGGCGGGCCGCGGGCCGACCGGGCCGACCGGGCCGGGCCGGCCCCGGGCCGGCCCCGGGACGACGCTCAGTCAGACGGCCCGGCCCCGGCCCGGCCCGGCAGCACTGCCGCCCGCGGCCCGCCACCGGCCCGGGGCCGCGTGGCAGCGGGCCGGCCCCGGGCCGACCGGGCCGGCCGGGCCGACCGGGCCGACCGAGCCGCGGGGTGGAGCTTCAGCCTCGAACCAATCAAATGAGATTATACATATAGAATGGACGTCGCAAACAAACCCCCGTAGAGCAACTGGTCTTCACGGCAACTAGCGAGTTTGTCTTCAGTTTAATATGAACGTATTTAAAAGCAAGTGCTGTGAGCGGGAACTAAGACCAACGGCGGGTGGACTATACTTATGTATATCAGGCTTAAGTTTATAATTTGACTCAAGTGCGCTGCAACAATGTGAGGATTAGTGCAGTTGAAGGTTTTTGTAAACGCCTATGCTGAGACAGTTTATTGATTTATTTGGTGGGGTGCACCCCACCTACATCAAAACTGATACAAGTTTCAGTATTTTAGCTTTCCGTTCAGCGTCTGCTATTCATTAATTTATTCTACAGCTATGTAGAGTGTAAGGTCCGAGAGCTCGCGCTATCTTATCAAAGCAACAGCTGGGGAATAACACTGCTACTTTAAGGGGCAGCTTTGTGTTTGTAATGCAAAACGTTACAGTTGTATGTAAATTATTAGTGAGCTACAGTCGTCCTTGGACTTTAGCAGTCTTTATTACTGATCAAGCGAACCAGGGCCCACCGGGCCGACCGTGCCGGTCCCGGGCCGATTCCCGGCAAACAGCGGGCCGGCTGGGGCTGACCGGGCCGACCGGGCCGAGCGGGCCGACCGGGCCGACCGGGCCGACCGGGCCGACGCTCAGTCAGACGGCCCGGCCCCGGCCCGGCCCGGCAGCACTGCGGCCCGCGGCCCGCCACCGGCCCGGGGCCGCGTGGCAGCGGGCCGGCCCCGGGCCGACTGCAACGGCCCCGGGCCGGCCCGCTGCCACGCGGCCCGGGGCCGGTGGCGGCCGCGGGCCGATGCCGGGCCCGCGCCGGGCCCGGGGGGCCGGCCCGGTGAAAATGGCTGCGGCCCCGGGCCGACCCGGGGCCGACACTTGGCTTAGCGGCCGATCTCTACTACCTACCTCTTACGTTCGTCTTTTTGGACCAAGCTTCGTCTTTTTGGACAAACGTTCGTCTTTTTGGACCAAGCTTCGTCTTTTAGGACAGACCTTGGTCCTTTTGGACAAAGCTTCGTCTTTTTCTGGTAACGAATGTTCGTTACTAGTAACGAATTGGAAACTTTTTTGCAATGTACTGTTCACGCATGGGCAACGCCTACACCCAGCCTACACTGGTGTAGACTGGACCCACGCACCCACGCAAGGGTTAGTAAGGGACCCACGCAGGGTACGAGGGTGGGCGAAGCGCAATAACTGAGTAAGTGACCCACGCAGATGATGCGAAGCGACTGACTGAAGTGACTGATTCTGATAGTAAAGGTCGATTCACACGGTGCGTTTTTGCCGCTGCGATTTTAACGCAAAACGCAAGCCGCAGGGTGTCGCAAGCGAAACGCACCGTCTGAACAAGCTTTGCGGCCTTAGTGCGTCTCGCAGGTCAGTTTGCTGCGTCTTCACTGTTTCAAAAAAATGCCAAAGTGCTAAGCAAAAATTTTTTAAACCAACACAAACGTAGCATCAAAACGCAATTGCAGGTCGAAGGTCGAATTGCAGTCTGGCGTTTAAAACGCTGCGGCAATTTCAAGACGCAGGCATTCCGCACCAAAAACGCTGCGTCTGTTCAAACATTGCGTTTTGCTTGCGGCAAGCTGCGTTTTGCCGCAGCGGCAAAAACGCTGCGGCAAAATCGCAGTAAAATCGCAGCGTGTGAATCGGCCTTAAGACCTGATTCCGATAGTAAGACCCACATTCACGCTGGTAGCGGGAACGTATTGACTGACTCCGTGACTCATAAAAAATACCAGCGAGACCCCTTTTGGATACCGCTTATATACGTTTGCGTACAGGGACTGTACTATACACTGACAAATTTTTAGACCTGTACCACGTACCCAAGTTCCGGAACTAGGGTGGGTTTTTCCCCCAAAAAATGAGGTGGGTTTTTTCCCCGCCTGCTATATACATGCATAGGCTTTGATGAAAGATAATAACAAAGAATTGTAAGCCACAGAGTCGCAGCAGGGGTCTGGGTCACCCACTACAATTGTAAGTTTTTAAGCAAAAAGACCCACGCACCACAAAAAGCTGGGGTAGGCTAAGTACTTTGACCTTGCCCATGTATGGTACTGTTGGTATATACTTTGACTGCAGAGTGACTGCGAGTCCGCTTGACTCCGGAATCGATAGCAAGTAATTTTGGTCGGTAGTCGTACTGTACTTCGACCTACGCGTCACCTTGAATAAAGATCATGTTTTCGAGTTTATTCCTTTTGTAGTTTTGTTGCCTCGACAAAAAACTATGAAGTGCATCATGTTGACACAGAACTAAGACAGAAAAATACGGGCGACGGATTCAGGAGAAATTATAATAATAACAATCATATCATGAATTGTTTCAATTAATTACTACACTTGAACAACTAAGAGTAAAATAGCAGGTGAACTTATCTAATCTGAGTGTGGGCGCAACTTGCATTTACGTTACTGACGTACATATGTATTTCAAAAACTATTCTGGAGAGTTCCTCTTTTCGGAAACAAAGAATGCTTTTCACCTTTGACTTTTCGATCATTTTTCATAATCCTACCTACCTATACAAAAAGTGTAGCGTTCATCTTTCGCAACTGAAGCTTATTTTAACGGAATCTAACTGCATCTTCCGTTTTAAGCATGGTTTATCACATGTTAGTATTTGATTCTCCCGAAATCGACACAACGCTCACAAATTTACTGGAGATTTAAAACCATATTAAAGAAAAAAAAAGTGCTGGTGTAAACTAACACCGAGTATAACAAAATATTAAAACATGAAATAAATTACTCTTCAGATATCAGAGCGAGGCTACTCCTAAATGTTACTATAGGCTATGTTACTAAAATTTAATACCTACATTTCATTCATAAACGTATCGATTTAAAATTTATGTCTGCATACTTTGTAGAAGCAAATGATTCCAAACAGTGTTTTCAGCAGGTGTGTACACTGTACGGGCCTTCAAAAGGGTACTAGGGCCTGAATGGGCACGTTATAAATTTAGAACCATCCCAAACGGGTCCTTTTACCAAAGCCATACCGCATGTGATTTGGCTCCGCCCACAAGCATGCTACCGTAATCTCACGTTGTGGGTGGAGCTAAAAGGCAGCTCCAATGCGATTGGCTGACGTTGAAAAAGGGTCCCATTTGGGTACGGGTCGCGTTTTGGTACATACTACATACATGTGCCCGTTTAGGCAGACTACAGGAGAAGGGCCCAATCAGGAACGTTGCAGGACCCATTTGGGTACCTTGCAGGACCAGTTTGGGCCCTAATACCCATTTGGGACGGGGTCCCGTTTGGACCCTTTTTGGCCACTAATGTGCAACGCATCTACTATGTCATACTCTTCCCATTATATACTAACTCTTGCCAACAGCTACCTCGATAACGATGCTTTGATTTTCGTAACACCATGAATTTCACTTTAAAACCGACTTTGTATTCGTAGACCAATAACAGGTTTTGGTAGATACAATACTTAATAATAACTAACGTTAACCTACGGAAACAAGGACAAGAACGTGTATGAACCGGGCTTTGAATGCCATATCCGCACAGAGCAAACATGGATGTGCCTCTGGACTTACGGTAATAAAAATATTCACAAAATGACGACTATTAAACAAGGTTATTCCAGATTAATTTTTGCTCAAACTAACACCTGCCGAGAAAATGCGTAATGTATTTCACTGAAAAAACAACTGACTACCCTTTGCAGATTTCAACTATGACTCTTCTTGAAAACGGAAGCTATGCAAAACGACGCAAAAAATACGCAGGTTTATGTTATTTTTAGGAACTGCTCACACACTTTGATTAACGGGATTCAATAACTGAATTACTGCAATAACTCGACATACAAACAACTGCAGCAAATACTAAAATCCTGCACGCTGATGCAGAAGAGTATTTGATTCTGATTGAGAACAAGCTCTTCTGGGCCCAATTTTTCGAAAAAAATGTTCTCCGTTTAAGTTCTCCGTTTAAAAGCTCTCCGTTTAAAGTTCTCCGTTTAACATTTTTCATTTTTTCGAAACCCTCAAATTTGAATTTAAACGGAGAACATGGATTCTGCTAAATGCAATTTTTCGAAGCTCTCCGTTTTAGTTCTCCGTTTAATTGTTCTCCGTTTAAAGTTCTCCGTTTAAAAGTTCTCCGTTTATTTAAACGGAGAACTCGCTATTTTTAGACGATTATTTTCGGAAGAATTCTAAAATAGAACTCCAAAGTTCTCCGTTTAAATAAACGGAGAACTCTAGTGTTGTAACATATGTTGTAGTTTATGCACACAACATTTAGTGCAAATTGCTGTAGCGGCTGTGGAGTAATACTTGTTTGAACAGTGAAACTGTACGTAAACTATAAAGTAGTGACAGCAATAATGATAAATTGTGAAAAATGAATGAATGAATGAATGAAAAACGTTACTTGATTTACATATTTCCTTGAATTTTCGGTACATTCCTAATTTTTAGTACAAGTGGCTTGGCTAAAGAAAGATCCTTTTATTTGGATTTTTTACAAACAGGGGCCTGTTGCTCAACTTTACAAATCTCACAATTGTAACAATTGTAAGTGCAAAATCAGGTGATTCGTAATGAATTTATATAATGAATTCGTAACGAATCACCTGATTTAGCACTTACAATTGTTACAATTGTAAGACTTGTAAACTTGAGCAACAGGCCCCAGTTTGCGCCACAGCTCTGAATCATACGATTAGCTGTTGAGGCTGAAAGTTGGTACGGTTTTTGACATGTTTTAACCCCAGGCATCTCCCGCAGTTTTTTTTAATAAATAACTATTTAACTTACTAAGTAATTAGCATGAAAACAATCGCACCGAAAATTTAACATATTTTCTTGTATTTTAAAGCCCTTTGAAAATGTCCACAGGTGAAACTTAAAAAGTGATACAAAATGCCTCTGGATATTGACCTTTACAGTGCTATGCCAAAAATTCGTGCTGAGGCTTTCTTTGTAACTTGAATTCTGTGAGCGCAAAGTTTGCATAGAAATCACAAAGACTTCGAAACGCGACTACCACCTTTATCCTACAACGTTAAAGTTATTTTAGTGTTGCAATTAGCAAACTCGCAGAATTGCATTTTAGTGTTGCAAATAGTAATTCGTAGAGAAACTGAAAAAGATCTAGCACAGCCATTAATTAAACAAGCAAGTTCTCCGTTTAAATAAACGGAGGTCGCTAGCTCCGTTTAAAAGTTCTCCGTTTTTAAAAACGGAGAACATTTAAACGGAGAACTATTGAAATAAAGAACATTTTAATGGGAGAACATTCTAAATTAAGAACATTTTTCATTGAAATATCAATTTAAACGGAGAACTAGAGTTCTCCGTTTAATTAAACGGAGAACATTTAAACGGAGAACTTAAACGGAGAGCTTCGAAAAATTGCAATGGAAAATAGATAAGTTCTCCGTTTAAATTCAGATCGTTGGCTTCGAAAAATCTAAAAATGTTAAACGGAGAACTTAAACGGAGAACATTTTGAAATATGTGCGTGCAATCATATAGGTTCGCCGTTTAAATAAACGGAGAAGTCGAGTTCTCCGTTTAAATACACGGAGAACATTTAACCGGAAAGCTTTAAACGGAGAACATTTAAACGGAGAACTTAAACGGAAAACTTTTAAACGGAGAACTTAAACGGAGAACATTTTTTTCGAAAAATTGGGCCCTG
>JASANF010005204.1:0-11059 GCA_030248245.1 Trissonchulus sp. WLG1_4
TCGATACGATACTATGCTGGGAGGTGGCGCGATTATCTTCTGGAAAAGAACAACGAGTGCCACATAAGTTTCATTAATTTTTTACCTATTGTTGGTAATTATGTAAAATTTTTATGCATTCAATTGCAAAAGTTTTTTAAAATAGAACAAGTTGTTCGTGTAGCCCATTGACTGCTCATACAGTCCTAGCACTATGTAGAATATCATTAAGTTATTTTGTTTGTTGTTGATGACTGACAAAACGCTAAGCCTAAAGCTAGACCGTCTTTTACTGAACAATGTTTAAGCCCTATAATAAGAAGCCGATAAGATAGCGCACCTTGTTTGTCAAGAGTTCAATATGCCGTCCGAGTGATGTGTAACACGGCTTTCAGTTTTTTGCAGTCATAAGTGGGTTGACATGCTCAGGCTGATATTAGATCACGTGAATGAGTACACTTTGAATGAATTTTGTAAAAGGGTTTGTTGTTTGAGCCAAGCCAAGATAAATTTCTCTAAGTAGTCTAGGTTTTATATGATCAAATTTTGTACGTCTCCAAAACACAAAACTTGAAAAATTTTATAAAAATTTTCAGAAATTAATAAAGAGCACCTACTTTGGACGGAGAAAGAATTTTAACAGAAAGTTTGAAAAATCAAACCACAAGTGAGAACATCTTCAGAAATATATACAACACAAAAAGTATGATGGCGGACTACAAATGCGACAACGTCTTCACATAGAACTATAAAACGAAAGTTAGGTGGACACAAGATGATGGTGGATGTTCTGCTCACGTTAAGTTTGAATTTAAGTTGATATGAACTCTAATTATTTGTCTGCTGTCTTAAATTAACTAAATTTGATTATATTATAATTAAGAATAAGTTGCAGAATTTAGTTGTAACTATTAACAATATTCTAATGAATTTTAACTAGTAGTAGTTTAGTACTGATTTTGACTTAACGAAAAGTTGACTTGGTGAAACTAAAATTGACTAGGGAAAGTTTGGGCAGTTAAGTTCGCTTTTTACTTCTCACCTCTGGGTGCATGAGTGTTTAATATAAAGTTTATGTATTTCACATTTCTAGGTTACACACAATATAGTTAGCAGGTTTGTTACAATGCAATATTGATTCCCATTAATAGTGTTGTATTGTAATAGACTGGAAGGTTTCTTGACTTCTTAAGCAGGTTTAACATTTTAAAGTAAATTAAGACGAAATGAGTTTTGCATGATAGTGAAAATGCCTAAATGTAATTTCCAAAACATTAAAACTAAGAGCCCAGTTCCCAATTCTGCAAGAAAACATAATATTTTGTTTGTTTACAACGACTATGCAACAACTGTGAGAAAAAGCCTGAAAAATGCTAGACAAACAATGACACGCTACATATTAACCGAACAACAAACAACCACAAGGTTGTTAACCAAAGAAGCAAAATTTAACAAAGCATGGATTTGAAACTAAAGATTAAACCTAATACCTAAAAGATCAACAAGACTTACCAGCAGAAACGAGACAATATCATGCCGAATACAAGAAACGACTATTGGGTGACAATATGAGCTGCTAAAGCTTTAGCAACAAGTCAGCATCAAAAGAAGTTTATGAAAAACGAATTATGAAAATAGATGTGTAGAATAACCAACAATAGTCAGAAGTCACATAACCTCAAAGACAGAAACCCAATATCGACAAACTCAAAGAAGAAAGTGACAAACAACAAGAGTCTAGACATTTCAACAATAAAATACAATTAGCAACACTAGACAAACTACAATAAGTCAAACTGGAACGACAACGACTAGCAATTGACTAAAAACAACGGATAAAGCAAAACAGGCTAAAAAAGCTACGGTACTTTACTTTAATGAGAAGTCTACCTACTGAGAAAAAAGTTTTGAATCAAATAAAACAGAAACTACAAGCACCAAAAGACTTACTTCGCAACCTGCTATGATACAGACATAAATTTGCGCGACAAGAATTGAATACGAGAACACCCAACATAAAACGGCAAGCACCAACATATCAAAGAACACTAAATTTGTAATGCCGACAAGCTCTTTTGCAAAATAAACAAGAACAAAACTGATGATTAGACGAAGAATAGAAAAAATCATAAACATACTACTACAAGATTGACAGTCCACGCGGAAGAATTGAAGAGTACTCGAAATAACAGAAAATACTTGCAGAAAAAAGGAGAATAAAATAAACCAAATGAAAAGAAGAAAACAATTAGGTGCAACCCGGAAGATTAGTAAAGCCAAAAACAGCTGAAAAGCCAAAGCCAAATTAGCTCAGAAAAACAACTCAAGACCATATTTAACATGGGAATTTCGAAGCGTGTAATAATATAGTGAAAATTCTCAAAATACAGCAAAAAGAAATACACATATACGAAATACTGACAAAAGAAAACATACTAAAAAAGAAGAAACCAACCAGAAGCCTTGACAAAATTTATTCTCTCATGCTGCAAGCAGAAAAAAGCAGGAAAAACTTTCTTACAAACAACAAGTAGATAGATTCCAAGCAAAATGAAGCAAAACCAAAACCTGAAAGATCTAGCAGTAGTTGTCAAATAAGAGACGAACGGTTTATGTATTTATTTTATCTTTTGTACTTTAACTTAGTGTGAAGTCGGTAACCGTGTTGAATGGATGTGCAGAGGTGAGGATGATTGTGAAACAGGGTAAGGTGTTGTTATGATTTATTTATAAACAATTTGACTGATACAGAAAAACCGTGCTTTTGAAAAGCATGAAACAAACCGGAGGGGTGAAAGGCGTAATACAGTCCGAAAGTCAGGGGTTAGTTGACAGAACGACACAAGCACACAAGAGATCGCCAACCAGGAAAAACTGAAGCAATGAAGCATTTATGAAAAAAAGCAGCTGTTTGATCAACATTCAAAAGGTGCTAACGATAAAATCGTTGCCAAACTAATAGTTTGGAATTTGGATCATAACAACCGTATTTAAACCTTTTTGGTTCACAAAAAAAGGAAAATAAATCAACCAAAGAAAACAGATTTCATTATTCCAATTTTGAAGAACGGCCTGTGAAACAAATCAGATTTCCAGTACAAATTCCAAAACTACCTAACACGGCAGTCCGGTACAAATTTGTGCTCTTGATAAATGTCAGAA
Source organism: Trissonchulus sp. WLG1_4 (assembly GCA_030248245.1). Classification (NCBI taxonomy): domain Eukaryota; kingdom Metazoa; phylum Nematoda; class Enoplea; order Enoplida; family Ironidae; genus Trissonchulus; species Trissonchulus sp. WLG1_4. The sequence continues at coordinate 3,142 of JASANF010005204.1, forward strand.
AACTCAGGATCGTTTGTTAAAAGTTTCAAAAACAGCTAACACCCTGACAAGAAGAGTCGGTGAAGACCGCTATAAAAAGGGTAAATGGGGTTTGTGTTTTTGAAATAAAAAAACTAACTTGTACAAAAATTATACAACACACATACATACTCCAGTCTATGATGTTCTTGGGTAACCAACCCCATACACATAGCTGGACTCTACCCTGGATGCCTGGTTAAGAGGGTATGATTGCCCTAACCACGCCAATACGGCAATGGCGGGTAGTAACAAAAAAAAAGCGCAGTTGAAAATTTAGCAGAACAAAGACTTGCTGTGCTGCAGGTTTCAAAATTCACCAGCTGAGCTAAAACTACGGTTTTTTTAAATCTAAAATTTTTTTAACGTATATGGTTTTTAATAGTGATTTTATGTGCAAATCATATAAAAACGTAACCATGGTTTAGTAAAACCTTGGTGAAACCCCCTTTGTGAAATCGGCGTACTTCCATTCGCTCGACTTTCAATTGCTCAACTTACATTTGCTCGACAAAAATTTAATAAATTTCCAAAACAGCCAATGTTTACACTAGTTTTCGATTGCTCGACTTTCGCTTCAGCCCTTTAATTGGACCCTATTGTCTGTCTTTATAATCCTAGCGTCTTCGAATGCTTGACAAATTTAGCATGACATAACTGCAACTCTGAAAAAAAATTAATACTATTTATACTATTAACTACATATTATTCACATTTCACATTCATTGAAGAAACACTATAACATAATAACTTAGATATTTAAAGTCAAGTTAAGTTAAAGTTAGTTAATAAAGTTAAATTAGTTGAATAATTGTTACTAGAATAAGAGCGAGCGACACACCATATTGCAGGATTTCAGAATTAGTTTTTTTAATAACTAAAACATTATGAGAGCAAACCGGTTATAGATATAAAGAGCGAACACGCTTATATAATGTTCAGTGGTTTTTGGTGGTGGTCAAAACGCAGCATGATGCCAATCCACAATTAACCGCATACCACCCACATTCCTTTGTAACTTAGAAATGGAGCGCACAGAAAACTATCAATAGGGTGATAAATAAATAAATAAACAAGCACGTTTTGAGCCAACAACATCGAAATAGTGGGTGATCATTACGTTGCAATCAGAAAAACTAACATTTTAGTCAATTCAACTTTTTGCCTAGAAGCTACAGTCGGCGCTGTGAATGGCGCACACAAAACATAGCCACATTCAGAAACTGCATCTATTTTTTACCTAATAAACCAAAGTCGGTTCGGTCATTGTTTTATAATTCAACACGACTGAGCATTTACAATCACATCTCTTTGTTTTGTGATTTCATTGTGCAAAAGCGCCTTTATTCTTTGAATTCAATTCGCATATCTTTCTGATTTTCTGAACAAAAAATGATCGATTGCCAAAACATTGTGCAAGTCTGCTGCAGTCCAGTCGTACACTCTATTTCCAGTACAGTACACAGTTCCAAAATAAACAATGCATGTGACTATTAGCTAACAAACGCACTTTCATTTTCAAGTCTTTCTGTAAGTGTCATTGACTTTCGGTTTGAAAACTTTCTGAGGGAACGGATTTTTTAAGTCTTTCTGTAAGTGTCATTGACTATCGGTTAGAAAACTTTCTGAGGGAACGGATTAAACTTTCAATTTTCAGTGTCTTTCTTTCCTCAGTTGGTCTTTCTAATGTGATACTAAAGAACCACAAAATCCTACTCAACAAACTCAGGCTATATACAGTCGGTTTCAAATGAAAAAGGATTCTAGGCGTCGGGATTAGTGATGAAACCGGACGCGTCGGATGATGTCATCCGACGCGTCGGATGATGTCACCCGACGCGTCGGGTGATGTCATCCGACGCGTCGGGTGATGTCATCCGGCGCCCTCGGTTATGCAATCCGACGCCTAGAGTTTTGCCAGCCAGTAATTAATTAGCTGTCAAAGGTCAGGCCTAAAGTTTTGAATAGTGGTGGCTCTTTCAGTGAAAATTATGAATACTACATAATTTTATTGTTTAGCTTCTTTAACTAAAAATAAGAATTCAGTAGGTAAAATTATCTTATATTTCAAGTAAACATCTATTAATAAACATATAAAAATAATCTGTAAAAAATTGTACATAACTAGTTGAGGAGTCACCCTCATACATTTTTCCTGCAAGCTCTCCAATTTCTAACTCTATGATGAAATGCGACGCCCAGCCAGGCCCGTCGGATGATGTCATCCGACGGCCTCGGTGATGAAACCCGACGCGTCGGATGATGTCATCCGACGCGACGGATGATGTCATCCGACGCGTCGGATGATGTCATCCGTCGCGTCGGATGATGTCATCCGACGCGTCGGATGATGAAATGGCGTCGGCCAAATCCATTTTCATTTGAAAATGACTGTACATAGAATGCAATCAATATGCAATTATTAAACAAGCATCTAATGTAGAGTGATGTGCGCAAAACAATGCCCAGCATCACACAAACTGGCAAACGACGAAACGCATGTCGCTAGATTACGAACTATTTTTCACACAGACGCACACACAAACTGTGTGTTTTCGTGACCTGCCAGCAGTGTCACAGTCAACATACGTGCAAACATATAGAGCTTTTTCACTATAGCATATACGCCGCGTAATAATAAATAAGTAGTTTCATTCACCGTTAAACTGTCCATTTATTTATTTTCATTTACAAGAGTTATAGATAAAAGTTTTTGCAATGAAACAGGTGAGTGGAGCATTGTCACTAAAATTTGTCGAGCATTCGAAGACGCTAGGGTAATTTAAACAGAAAATGAGGGTCCAAGTAAAGGGCTGACGATCATGCAAAAGTCGAGCAATCGCAAACTAATGTAAACATTGGCTGTTTTGGAAAATTATTAAATTTTTGTCGAGCAAATGAAAGTCGAGCAATTGAAAGTCGAGCGAACGATGCTCACCGTGAAATCCACCCTTAAGGCTGTTTCACACGAGGGCGCATTTCATGGCGCATTTGATGGCGCATTTCATGGCGCATTTGATGGCGCATTTCATGGCGCATTACATGGCGCATTGCATGGCACATTCCATGGCGCATTCCATGGCGCATTACATGGCGCATTGCATGGCGCATTACATGGCGCATTACATGGCGCATTGCATGGCGCATTACATGGTGCATTTCATGGCGCATTACATGGCGCATTTCATGGCGCGTTGCATGGCGCGTTGCATGCAACGCGCCATGAAATTTTCCCATTGAAAATTTTTCATGGCACAAAATCAAATTTTCTGCAATTTTCATGGCGCATCAGAGGGCGCATAGCATTCAGCGGCCAATCAGAAGCAGCTGTCACTCAACTAGTTGGCTTAGCCCCGCCTACTGTTGCTAAATTTTATTAGTACGCCTAACTAGGTTTAATAAAACTTCATTTTTCAATCAGTATGATGACTAATTACACTAAAATTAACATTATTTATTTACTATTAATAACTTTACTATTAAATAATAATATGAAAAAATTATGGTACTTGTTAAATTGTTATTTACGTTTATAAATTACCTTTGATTTACAAATAAATGCAAAGTAGCTACCTAATATCACGTTAATATTACTTACGTTACGTTAATATATTTTATTTTGATTTTGGCCGTTTAAGATGGAATGTTGCGGGTGATATTTTTAGGCATTGTGCCAAAATAGAATGTTTTCAATGCTGCTTATTTGGGCATTATTTTTTAGAATAATAGTAATACTATACTTGCTTATATAATCTTCATAATTTTTAAATATATCTGCATTATTTCATAAAAATACCTTATTTTAAAATTTGTTTTATGATAAATATTATATATCTATAAAAAATAATATGTTTATTATTATTATGTGTATTTATAATAACAAACAAACAGGCTATGTCCAATAAAATTTCAAGAATCGAGCATTATATTGAATGATTTAGAATATTATTTCGTAGAATGCTCCATAGCGTGCGTCCACGTGTGAAATAATGCGCCATGTAATGCGCCATGCAACGCGCCATGAAATGCGCCATGTAATGCGCCCTGGAATGCGCCATGTAATGCGCCATGGAATGCACCATGGAATGCGCCATGTAATGCGCCATGTAATGCGCCATGTAATGCGCCATGAAATGCGCCATGCAATGCGCCATGTAATGCGCCATGGCGCGTTGCATGGCGCGTTGCATGCAACGCGCCATGGAGCAAAATGCGCCCTCGTGTGAAACAGGCTTTAGTCTTCTTAAGCCGGAAACAAATGTCTTAATTATGTGAGGTCAGTTACAATATTTTTACTGAAAACACTGATTTTGTTTTACAAAATTAAATTCAATTTATTGAATTATGTAATAAACTTTTTGTTCATAAGTTAAGCTTTTCCTTTTTTCAGTTTCTTCTGCCCTTGATGCGGATTCAAAACTATTTTTTTCCATTGATTCGCTTGCAATAGGTCCTGCAGTATGTATCATCCGAAAACGTCATTCCTGTGCATGTTACACCCTCAAGGCAGGATTCGCAACGCCCACCTTGCACACAGTGAAACGCGTTGTCTAAAATAAGACACAAACTTTTTCATGGCCCGGTTTCAAAAACAATGCAACGAGATTTATATATTATTAAAAGTCTTGTGACATAGAAAATGTGTTACAAGTTTTCGTTCTGGTGAAATGTTCACGATAACTTACCAATATGTGGTAAAATGTGTGGTTACAATTGCACGAAATTCTTCTAATCTAGTCAAACTTAAGCTACATAGCTAGCTAGCTAGCTAGCTTTTAGTCATGCACGTATGAATTGCATGTATTATAACAGTTTTCAAGTCTAATTTTCAATTTCACGAATATATGGAAATAATGAATTGTTTTAACTTAGCTAGACTCTTGATTAGATAAAGCAAATAAAATTTTTCACACACGCGCTATGACATTGGCAACCTATCGCCAAAGTTTCCAGCCGAGATTTTGCGTAAATGCAAAGTTATAACGTATTTTCTGTCTCGCGTCAAAGTCACTAATGAATCACAGTGTTTTTTTTGTAAAGGTTCCATAACGTTATTGTTAAGGCTAGCTTATCGAAAACGCATTCAAAAGTAAACTGTCCTTTTGTATTTTTTGCAGTTTTTGCGCCCATACACAAAACCTCATGACATTACGGTGCCCGCGAATTTTTTTCAATAGATTTAGAATTCAAACTAAACTTTTTCTTCTTACCAAAATTTTCAGCTTTGGGTTTAGAGTTACTTTCATTTGGAATTGGCACATTTTCGTATTTATATTTCAAATCATATCTAAAATGGTTTAAATTAAATTATATATAACAAACTATAAGAGCCAACCAAATTTGAAGAAAACTACGAAATTTATCTTGTAAAGCCCGGTTCATACTTGTCCTTAAGGACGTAAGGACAGGGACAAGGACAAATTTCGATCACCTGCAGTGACGAATTTACCAAAGAATTTGGGCTAATTTTTTGCATACGATCTGGATGTGGACCCAGACTTGCCTCAAGGGAAATATCAACTCTTTTGGTTAGGTAGTTTTCTTGGAATCGCTTAAGGACAAAACGATAGGGACAAGGACGAGTATGAACCCGGCTTAAGATTATAAATATTAATAATATGTTGAATATTGGCAGTATAATATTAGCATAAAGAAAATAAATTATTTCAAAGGCAAAACAGATTTTTGAAACTAAACGAGACTAACGCACTAACCCTGGGTTTCCAACTTGATACGATTCGATTCTTTTTGGCTGTACTTTTTTTGTTCGATATTTGCTGCAATAAATGCAAACACAAATAGATATTTTAAATTCTCATCGTTTACCGTTTCTTACTTAATCTTAATGTTATAGTTTTCGATCGTTCACGTTTATATTTTCATGTAATATTTAAATGAAATAACTGCAAGTTTTTGCTGTCACATATATATCAGCAGCCATGCTAATCGATTATATACTTCTGAATTTTTGTGGTGTTTACTCAAAGTGTTTTAGTATACATACGAATGCTAATTTACTTTTACAGAAGCGGTTTTTTCGTTTTCATTTACAAAACTGGTGAGTGAATAAAGCTATTTTAAGTGATATTTTGAATTACATGATTCCTATTATAGGTTTGGCACTATCGCGCCAAGCCTGATTATTACAGAAACTGAAGAAAGAAAACGTATTCGTCGGTAGAGTCAACCAGTATAGGACAGTACAGTTCAACAGTTTTGTGAACAATTATTCCATTTTGTATTTATTTACCTTATATATTCAGCAAATTACTGCCGATTGACATTTAAAAAGTCTATTGCAGAATTTTGTCGAGACTGTAAGAGTGAAACCCTATTAGGTACTCTTTCTGAGACAAAATACAACATGTGATTTCATTTAGAAAAGAACAAAGTCCATCCACCAAGTAAACCTACAACGAGTGACCGCTAAATTCACGTCACTTGTTTCCTCTTAATGTATTAACAGTTTTTGGTCATAATCAATTGATGAAAAGTTTCGTTATCTTGTGCTGCAGCATCTAGCGGTTTATGTGTTTCAATAAACCTCTTCAAAAATGGCATATTTTATTGTTTCGGTCTTAAGAAAGTTTTTGTACTTTGGTTGAAGACTTTTTTGATCTTCAATGAATTAGTACTGTCGAGTTATCCCTTTTCCAATTGAAATTTGCAGATAATTCGGTCACTCTGGTTCTCAACGAATAATTGATAATAAAGATAAAGCTATAAGGAAATAGCTTGAGAAATATTTACTAGCATTTCGACCAGAAAGAATGTACTATGAGCTAAAAGCTTAAAAATTAGCTTGTTTTTGTGTAATGCTGAAGTTTTCCTGATGTGGCAGTAATCGCTCAAAATTAGTCAATAATAATTGTTTTATACCTACGATGTCCCTTTGAGCGTAGCAACATACCTCCACCGTGATGGGTATTTAGAATAGGTCCAGCCATCTCTGTATCGTCCTTTTACGCGACCATATCTTCCTAACACAACACATACATAATATTGAGCAAGCCTGCTTTTGGTAGAACCGGGTGTCACGGGGTAAATCTTCCCCACACCCCCCCCCCCTTTATTTCTCAACTTCGTAACTTCATTACGAATCACCTGACTTTTTTTACAAGTTGCAAAAATTGTAAAATTTGTAATTTGATGCTATACTCTCTTTGTCTGCAAAATGTAGGATTCTAATTTTTTTAACCTTGATGTACTTCAGACTATATACATAAGAATTACATGTGTTGAACACAAGAAAAAATGCAAAGAACGAATTCTGCGGTGCATAACGTCTAAATGATCAGGCCACAATCTGATCTTATACACACACTACTAGCGGCATCATTATTTTGTAATTTTTTCGGTTGAACGGACATACGGTTGTAAGTATGAATCGACCCTAAATAAAAGGTTTATTGCTAGTGGAAAAAATTCTGTTTCACTCACTTCGTTGCAACTCAACCAATCCAACGCAACACAAAATAAGCAACAACAAGAGTGTCAGCCGCATGGTGAACGAAAGAATACTAAAACGGGTTATTATTTTACAATTTCACAAGTCGCAGATGGCAAAACCTACGGCCGATCTGCCCTAAAATTTCTGGTTGGTTGGTTGGTTTGGCTTTATGAGATGCTTTAATGCAGATTTATGAGATGCTTTAGTACGAATATGTACAGAGTGGTGACAGTTATTTTGACACAAACTGTTAGAAAATCATTCATTGCCATTCAAGTTATAGCTGGCAAATCTATTTAATATTCTTTATTGGCTTGCTTAGTTTGCTGCATTTAGTTGTGAAGTAATGATTTTTCGCTAATAAAATTTCGACATTTTGCGGCTGAGAAACAAAAATCAGCATGTTATTTAGGTGCCTGATTGAAAATAAAACGGTTCAACATATTTCTT
>JASANF010005207.1:0-20929 GCA_030248245.1 Trissonchulus sp. WLG1_4
AAGAAATTAAAATCCAAATATGTGTTTACCGTTGTTGATAAGGCTGCACATAATTTCGCCATCATCTGCAAACCATTTTACATCAGTAAGCTAATCGAAGAACTCGGCATAATAAACAAAAACAACACCTATGAAATAGTTAACAACATCGATAAGGAAACAATCGTTACTGATATAATTCACACATCTACCAATTTTGGCTTTACAGTAGATAAGGAATATAGCACATTACCCTTCGCTCAAATTATACCGAAGTTTCATAAAAATCCCATTAGTTTTAGAACTATCATTGCTAGTAGCAAAGCATGCACTAAACCTATATCTGCTAGACTCAGCATAACACCATTAACCTTTTACCCTTATAACACCTATTGTAATATATAATATGAGATATACATATTACTGAGGTCAAACACTTTATTATTTATATGTATGTACTTCCTCACGGGCCTATCTCCGCTCCTGTAATTTTGAATTAATGTAACAATTGCCAAATTGGTTTTTGTCAAATTTTGAAAATTTTGTCTACAGAGTAAATTAAATCAAAACTAAAAGGCAGAAAGATAGGAAGAAAGAAAGAAATTTAAAACCTTTGTTTAAAACCAAGTTTTGCCAACTTTCTAACACATGGCCAAATTTCATACATGTAATGCATTATGCATATCTTCTATAGCTATATACGTGTAAAAATTTTTTTTGAATATACATTTAATTACTTCAAAATTACTAAAACAAACGTAATAACAGTACGTAACGTTGAGAAACGCCCATTTTTATTCATTGCAAAAATACTTAAATGGAAACATTAATATAAAATAAGTGTAAATGCTAAAATACACTCAGTGCAGAGACCTTGGCAACAAATTTTGCACACGCCGGCACATTCCCCTCCTTTTTTGCCTCTTGTGGGACTCCCCCCTCCCTCCCCCGGGATCAAATTTAAGAGGTGGGTCTTCGACCCATACCCTCAACTGCATGTGTGATTATGTTCCAGATTGTTAAGAGTATTAAAGATTACTTTAAAAAGAAGGATGATAATGGTGACTCAGATGATGCTGAAAGGCCTACGGTACCCAAAAAGAAACCTCGGCTGGCCGAAGGCGTGGGGTTGAGTCAGTGCGAAACTGAGCTAAATCAGGAAACTCTCAGCCACGAGCTCTGTTTCGCCGCAATCATTCCTATCAATAAAAATACTCCTTCACCCCAATCTAGCATAGACCTTGCTTCTCCGTTATCTCCTTTAGATTTGCCAAGTTCGTCACCCGCGGACGAAAATCCCTACAGAGCTCTCAGACCCTTGTCTCCTGCTATCAAGCCGCCTCCATTTAATCGTTTGAACATTGGGCCTAATGTTAATAAAACATTGAACGATGAGCTAAAATATGAACTGTTGAAAAATGCATGGAAACTTAGCCAGTCATACTCATACAAGCCCACTTACCAAGTCAAGCGTAAGCGCATATATTGTGCCTTTAAAACAATAACTATGTAAACATGACCCATAGGTAGAGTGAAAAACTTTGCCGCCATAGTGTAAACAAAAAGTTTGAATTTTACCGTGGTATGAATTTTTTTGCTTGTGGGGGACCACCCACGCTGGGCCGGATTGAGTGTTGGGGTCGACCCAGCATGTCTGCTCTGCGAAACAACCAATCATAGCTTTACAGCGTTTCTTAAAGTAACCAATCATTTCCACTTGTTTTGCCGCCTTAACCAACTATAGCAAGCCCAATCAGATAGTGCAACTCTGTAGACACTAATGTTCTTAGTTTCAAAATCGACCAATCATTTTGCACTTATTTTGCCACCTATTTTAAAATATCCAATTAGATTACGGCAATCAACTAGTGCAATGCTGAAGACACCTCACTACTTTCACGACCACGAGTTGTAGCGTTTTTAAACTAACCAATCAAAACGCCAACTTTGCACTATCCGAACACACACACATTGCATAGAACAAAAAAATCAGGGCCGCTCTGTACTCAAATCAGATTAGGACGGTACCCAAATCAGGGCCGGATTAATCCGGTACCCAAAGCAGGGGCGCTCGGTAGCCAATGCAGGGCCGAATTAATCTGGTACACAAATCAAGGCCGATCGGTACCCATCAGGGCCAGGTTAGGAGGATTATGGCCTGTCCTGTAGGACGGGAAGCAAAATTATGGCCGGATTGAGTTGATTAGGGCCTGCCCTGTAGGACGGGTACCACAATCAGGGCCGGATTAGGACCGGTTTTCCGTTTTATCCGGATTAGGCCCGGATCAATCCGGATTAGGGGATTAGGGCTGCCCCTACAGGATCGGTACTCGTACCCAACCGGGCATGAAATGGGTAGCCTATGCTACTTGTATCATTCAGAGAACTTTTGACTGTGTGCGAGGGAAATTCACAACCTACGCACTACGCAGTACCTGGCTCTTTTACGTCTAGATGTCACAGTCTAGGTTACGTAACAAAGTTTCTGTTGATTAACCAGAAAAATTATGGTAGAAGTTGATGTATTTTAGTAGTTTGTACGAGAAACCTTAGTGCCAGTGTCAGCGTCAGGTTTTGCATTCATTTCGACCAATGAAGTATGTAGTTGTTTGTTGTAGTAAACTGACGTCTGGCCCTGAAATGTAAAGTAATAATAGTATACCTGTCCTTAACAGTTGATGTATTTTAGCAGTGGCTTAAAGATTTTAGGGTCCTCCTCCTGCGGACGTAGTGGACGCTGTGGCCGTGGACAATGAGGAGGGCGGGGGCGGCAAGAGACGCAAGAAGCGTCGTCCGGCGTGTGACGTACCCGGCTGCCGCGCCAGAGTCCACACCCCCGGCCATGTCTGTCGCCTGCCACACTTCCCCATCTGGCCAGAACGCATGATGCTGTCCAATGAGGAATCCTTACAGGTTAAGTGTCGATATGGCTGCGTTAGTGCGTTGCCGACAAAACGAACACGCGTCTTTATAAATATAGTATTCTGAGTTTTCTTTCTTTACTTGTGCCGACTGAGCGGATATATATGCGTCTGTACATATGAATTGATCCTAACTTGATGTTAGCAAGTTATACTAGAGATTACAAGTTTACTTGAATTTTGGGTGTGAAGTGTTATATATAGGTAGAAAGTAAGTCTGTGACAAAAAAATCAATTTTTCGTTAAGATTTAGGTAGTGGAGTTTATTTTCTATAATTATTTTGCTTTGGTATTTTTTATTTATTTTCTTTCTTTCTTTTTAGGTTCGCAAAGCCCAACTAGAGAAATATCTAAATGTGGTGCTGCATATACCGGCTTATCGGAATCACAAAGACACAGCTGAATTCCTAGAGTGCTGTCGGCTGTCGTTTGTGAACAACATTGGCGACAAGGGAAAGGAGGGGCTGATTAAGAAGCGACCCGGGGGTCAGAGGATTTTCCATGGCTGGAAACGTTGGTGCATTGCTCATTGTGCGCCCTGGGGACGACGGTGAGCTATACTTTGTTTGTCATTCTTGGTCTGGCCCTCATGTCACCATCACCTTCGACCCTTGTGGATAAGATGCGGCTGTGATATTGTTTTCTGGCCATCCTCAACTGATGAACGGACGTCCGTACAAACTGAACGTCAGAACGGTCGCTCAATTCATACGTGTGTCCGTTCAGCCTTTGCTATGCTCGTTTGCCTTTCAGCCGTATGTCCGTTCATCCAAATTCGAAAGCAAAGGGGCAAACGCACATATGGCACTACAGTACGAATCACACCTTTGTTCCGGGCCCGTATGCACGTACAGACATATATTAGTAGGTCGGAGGTACAATTTTCCGTTTGTCCTAATAATTGGTATGTATAAAAAACTGGACGAAACGGGCTTTATCTGTGTGCCCTATGCCATATTGAAGTTTCGATTGAGCCTTGGGCTCTTGTGTGAAACAGCCATACCGCGTCTTCTTAGCTTGTTGATAACGTTTTAGTCAGTTCTTTTCGGTTGGTTTCAGCTGGCTACTTCTGAAAGACTCTTTTGTGGCCTATTTGCATCCGGACGACGAAGATGTGCGAGCTGTGCTACTTTATGACCGAGAGTTCGATGTGAAAGTGGGCAAGGCCGAAACCGATGGTATAAAATATGGCCTGACTATTTCAAATTTGTCAAGGTTTGTGAGTTAGAATTAGTTTGATTGTCGATGAGTTTTTGATGGCTGGCTAGGTTGATGTTTTATTTCGGTGGGCGCTATTCTGAAGTAGGTAGACAAAACTTTCAGTAAAAAAATCAAGATACGTTTAGTGAAAACTGATCGCTAAGCAGGACTTGTTTCTCCTCAATTGCAGCTTCAAATCGGTGTAGAACTCAAATTATAAGCTTGACTTGATTCAGTGACATTCTGTCACCTGTATTGACTAAAGAAGTTGTCATAGCTTAGTAAAATGTGCGTTAACGCAGCTGAATAAGAATCACGCTGCTAAACAGGATAAGTCGCAGTGCAAATTTCGTGGAAGCAGCGGCGTCCTACTTTGAGTGTTTGTCTAATGCAGTTGCTATGACAAAGTATGGAATAAGTTAATATTATGCAGCTATTCTTCCAATGATTTCGAGATAGTACGTTTGTGAAGCACTTTTTCCAAGCGATTTTTACATGAATCTCAAAATTTTAATTGTTTTTTAACATTCTCCTAATTTAATGTGCTAGCGACTACATTGGGTACAAGACAACATAGTATCCAGTAGTAATTCCTTATTTTCAATTAAAGAAGATAATACTTGTGCCTTTTTTGAGCTAGTTTTATGTCATTATAGTCGCTTTGAAAAATGGACTTGGAGCGAAAATCAAGTCTTTTGTTCAGATATCTGCACCTTCGTTGCGAGAGTGGCCAGCGGGCGGAGGAGTGGAAGGAGGCCATCATGCGGACGGTGGAGGCCAGGGGACGCGTCTGGCTGGAGACTCATCGATTTGACTCCTATGCTCCCGAACGACAGAACAACTATGCCCAGTGGTAGGGGCAGGGGGGCCCGGTTAGATCATATTGGGAGGGGAGATTTCTTCCAGAAAAATATTATGTGTAGTTTAATGGAATCGGATAGATTTGATAATAATATACGTCGTGACCTAGTGCTGAAGTATTTTACTTTTATTTACTAACAAATGACTTAATATTCACTTTTAAGGTTTGCCGACGGTCGCAATTTTATGCACTTGGCAGCTCAGTGTTTGGAATTAGCTAAAGAGGAAATTTTCATCACGGATTGGTGGTAAGTTGGTCACTGTATATAAATGTGGTACTTTCGCTCCAGATTCTGCTCTTCTTAAAAACAAGAAACGTATATCAAAAAGAAAACGGTTGCGTGGATACAGTCGTTATGTATAATAATAGAAACACTAATTTATAACTGAAAGATTTTCACTAATGTGATAGATACCTTAGTGAAGCCATAGTGCTGAATTAATAGAGATGAGAACCACATATAATGGCTGAATTAGCGGGTGGGGTTGCCAAGCTTATTCCATAACCAACTGAATATTTTTATGTAATCAAATCGTGCTGCATTCTTCGCACACCTTAAAGTTGGGCCGTAATTGAAGAATTAGACCAACTTAAGAAGATCAATAATAATTGATGGGTTGGTCAACTTATTTAATTGCTTTGAAGTACGGTAGCTTCATTATTTTTGTAAACGGTATGACGAGACTGGCATTTCAGGCTCAGTCCGGAGATATACATGAAACGACCAATGATGGAGGGGGAGAGATGGCGATTGGACAAAATTTTGCAGCGGAAAGCAGTGCGTGTTTTTCTGTTTTACCATACTTTCTAGTAAAAGAGTTCCTAACAAATTTTTTTGCTATGTGTTCTTGTATACTGTTGTCAGAAAGTAGTTGATGAGAAATTATTGATTTTTTGTCTGATGAACAGCAACCCTTTAGTTCAATTATCTATGTTCTGTTGAAGGAGCAAGGTATACGCGTGATGGTTATGCTGTACAAGGAAGTGGAAGTGGCATTGGGAATCAACAGTGCATATAGCAAGCGTGTACTCAGAGATTTACATCCAAACGTTAAGGTAAAATAACTGAATTTCTTGGATAGAATAGACAATGTTATAAATGTCGAGTCTGAAAAGTGTCTCGTACAGTTGTAGTTTACAATAGGCGTTGTCATTTGTGAGTAATTGAAAAACACTTTGCCAATATTTCACATATTATCCACACTGCTATTGGTACGGATTTTGTTGATCAGTCTGGTCGTATAAATTTTTTGTGAACATTATTGTTTTGTGAACAACGTTTGTTAACGTTTTACTTTTTTTGACCCTTCAGTTCCCCCCCAGGCTACGATACCCTAGAGTGTCCAAAAGGGTCAATTTTTACAAATCGATATTTTAATGTTTCTAGGTTCTTTTTGAGCTCCTGAACACGAATAGAGGGTCTCTGCCTAGAATGCAGGATCATTTGCCTAGTATAGAGCGGCTTCTGACCGGTCGGCAACCCTTTGTAGCCACTTGACTACTGTTTTTTATTAAAAATTCGTAGGAATGCATTAGTGAAAAACGTAATAATGTATTAATATACTAAAGTAGTAGCATATCAGGAAGTATTAGTACAAGCATTCTATGGAATATAACTATATTTTTACTATTTTTTTTCAACCAATCTGCAGGTTATTCGCCACCCCGACCATACTGTGGCTGGCGTCCTACTGGATCAGACGGTTGGCGGTGTGATGCTCTGGGCCCATCACGAGAAAATCATCTGTATTGATCAGAACATTGCATTTGTGGGCGGCATTGATTTGTGCTATGGCCGATGGGATGATTATCAGCATAGGTATGGCAATACATTTTGGCTGGGAGTATTTTCTGCCCATCGACAGATTTAGTGTCGATTCATACTTACAGCCGTAATGTTCAGCTGGCAAATTCACGAATTATGCCACTAATGACGTATAAGATCAGATTGGACGTGGATATATTTCGTAATTTTGCCGGTTGAACGGATATCGGTTCTTTGTATGAATCGACCCTAACACCACAGGTTTGCTTGAAGATGAGCTTGTTATTGCTAAGGACGGTTTTGAATTGTACTGGCGAGGGTGCTGTAGAAAAACAACGCTGAATGTATTAGACTTATAGGGTGGATTTCACAAAGGTGGTTTTACTAAACCATGGTTTTACGTACGTTTTTATATGATTTGCACATAATTTCATTACGAAATATCTCCTGATTCGTTACGAATTTCTTAGATTTTCTTAAACCATGGTTTTAGCTCAGCTGAAATTTCAGCAAAACAGAGACCTGCTGCGTAGCAGGTTTCAAATTTCAACTGCGCTAAAACCATGGTTTAGGAAAATCCACGAAATTCGTAACGAATCAGGAGATATTTCGTAATGAAATTATGTGCAAATCATATAAAAACGTACGTAAAACCATGGTTTAGTAAAACCACCTTTGTGAAATCCACCCATAATGTTTTAGACTAACTGACTTGGGCTCCGTCAAAGTGAAGACAGATGTGTGTGCTGGAAAAATTCCCAAAACTGTTGTAAGTGTTACATTTAATAAAATTGAAAATGTACTAAACTTCGAGTTCGAGTTCGAGTGTAATCTGCTTTGTTGGTTACAGTTGGCAAAGGTTAATGTCACAGTTAATAATGAGAACAAAATGGCCTAGTAATTAAAATTACTGTGAGTGCGCAGAAATTCGTGGTAGCTGTACGCTCTCTTAGGGTCAATAAGTTACTCACTCCATATCAATCCAGTTTAGCTGTTTCTGGTTGCCTAATTTAGGCATATACTACTATGTTTAATACAGACTTTTCAAGTGCATTGCCTGACTAGAAACAGTGCGTACTTGGTACGCAAACTTCCAACTTATATACAACAGTTTGCAGCCGTCTGTTTCAACTTTTCAGTCTAGTAGTGTTTGGCATAGAATGTGGGTCAACTGAATTTCTTGGTTTTGGAATCTTTTCTTGGTGGTTCTTTCCTACCGTGACTAAATATTGGGTGTAGTGACGTTTGCCTCTTAGACCTGTCATCTTCAGGGCAGCTCTGAATACTGCATATTGTTCTGTCGAGAAAAGCACTGCCCACGAGTCAGCCACGATGCGAGAGACGTTTATTAAAAGTCTGTGGCCTCACCGTGAGCAGAACGAAATATCGGGGGTCGAAACTTTTTAAGGACACAAACGACGTATAAAAGCACCTTGTTTGCATAAAAATAATTTAATATATTTATAAATTTAATGTCAAAACCGACACATTACACAAATGTAAAAAAATCAATAGTGCATGATGTAGGGGTATTGTACGTACCACGTACGGTATATTGAAGAAATAATTAGTGAATTACAGTTTCAGGTATAAGCTGGCTTAAGCCTGCCTTCCAAAGAACATCAGAAAGAATTTTTTACGAACGGTACTGCTTTGTAATCTTTAAGTCGGAAAAATATCGTGGGAGGATGTAATTTATTTCCTACCTCCGTTCCTGGCTATGCCCTTGCTGCTGAAGGTATATTTTTGAAAAACGCAGAAATCCGTTCATTTGTTGTAAATTCATATAGTTCCATTTTTCTGGTAAGCCAAATTGAAATAATTTATCACAAAATACAGTTTGCGGTTTTGCTAGGCGTTAGCTGTGCAATTTTTGAAGCTAGATCGTAGGGATTGTGCATCTTCAGATGGAATTACTTCGTATCGACCCCGTTCCTTTGGAGGAAGAAAACTGTAAATTATTACCCCAGCCGACCCCTGTAGATACGGTAAGGCCGACTGCCGGCCCACAGATTGGTTTTGCACCCCAGCTACTAATCAGACCTATATATCTTGGCTTGTGCGTTAACCTGTATGCGTTAACCAGAACTTACAAGTGAAATTAACTAACTAAATGTGTTCATCTAATGTGTTGCACATGATGGCTATGCCTACGATTCGATAACAGACAAATAATGGTAGTATAAAAACCTACTTCTCTCCGTGAACATGCTGTGCTTAGTTTGTGGTATATACTTATAGTTGTATAATGTATATAATTGTAGTGTATATAGTGGTATATATAATTATAGTGTATATAGTGGTATATATAATTATAATATGAAGATGGAAGTAGCAGCGAGTACGTGAAACGAAACGTAACCTTGTCTGGCTTAGTACCACCCCGTACTCTGTAAGGTTTTACTTTGCCCAAGTTATTTTTCATTTCACTTGTGACTGCTACTTTCTGCGGTATAGTTTGAATCACGATCTTAATGTATTGCAGTCATGTTTACAGATGGACTAGTGGGTGATGTCTTCTGTTCAATTACTAACTCCATGCTCCATCCCCTTTGTGAAAACATACCCTGCCTTCTCTCAGATTAGTGTCAGTTCGTCAGGTTTAGATGTTCTGGCCAAATATAGTCTCACCAGCATACATACGTACGTGAGCAGGTAGCAAATTCTGGGGGGGGGAGGGTTCGAAGCTGCTGTTCCGCTCGTTTTCCCTTCGTCAGCCACTATTTTTGCTTCGTGAGCCACCGATTTCGGCGTTGTGATCTACCTTCAGAACGTTCTGGGAGGGGGGGTGAAGCACTTGCCTGGGGGTAGGAGGAGGGGTGAAAGCCCATGTATGCTCACTTGTCAAGACTCCCCCGTTCGGTCGACCCCTGACCTCCCTGTAAAATTAAAGTGTGATTTAAACTGCGAAGTACACGCCTTCATTTTATAGGGCAAACTAGAATTATATCAGGACGATGAAGAAGTAAGATGCTGGGCAGCGCCTTTTTTAGTTGTCTACTGTCGTCCTCAGTTGTTATAGTTGTGTTGTCTTGTTTTTATTGCCTACGCATTGCATGGTGTTGGTATATTTTGTGTTTATATACATTTTTATGAAATGTGCTTCGTGTACTGTAAGGTGTCTTGCCAAAACATGAGGACGGTCAAAGTCCCGTTTAAGAAGCTGAAGTTACATTAAAATATAAAATTTTTGTCTGAATAAACACAAATGCTTCGTGACCTTTTCTAGGAACTTTAAAAAAAACTTAGTCCAATGCTCTTCCTGAATGTTTTTGCCAAGATTCCTAATAATTCATGATAGACACGAATAACTGCAATAAACTGCATGACTGTAGCTATAACTTGCACAATGCACGATCACGATTACTAAGGCCAATTCCTAAATTTGATTTAACGGATTAGTTTAAGCTTTGTTTTTCCAACAACTCAATATCGAATATCGACTATTAATTAATTTATTATGCAAAACTTGTCATTCGTTGCACATAATAATATTTGTAACACTATCGCTTGGGCCGAAAAATAATTTTCCTAATTTCCACTCATTTTCTGATTTTTAGTTTAAGGCTAGCTACCACGTTGGCTTATAAAACAGTTGGTCAACCTTGTAGCTAGTGTTGACTGTAACATTCTGAACTGAAAAAATATTGTTGGCACAGTTTTTATCTTGTTCGATTCGATCAAATCGTATTCACTTAGTTGCAATTGTTTTAAACAAAATATGCCATTTTGGAGACTTAATGTAAAACTAGTTGAGATAGTCACTGCCACCAATTTATGAAGCATACCAGTTTAAATCTAATCCGTTCAATCGATTTTAGTAATTGGCCCAAAGTTATAAACAAGCTCATAGGCTTCTGTAGCGTTCTCTCATTAAATGGTGGTAGTCACGTTGTGGAGGGTATTTGGCTGCTCAGGTTATAAATAACTTTTACTGTAAGCCGTCCAAAACGGGGCTGTTACCCCAACTTTTTTTGTGCATGTTCAACGCTAAGATAACGTTAAAATTTTGCTGATGTAGTTGAATCGATTGTTCAAAATTAGAGAGCTTTTGACAGTTTCTGATGTTGAATATTTTCACTATTTTTATGCAACAGAATACAGAAGTAACCTTTTTTGCCTTCAGAATATTACGTGGACTTTGCTTTATATTGGTATTGTGTCCTATCAAGAGAACAATAGTGTCCTACGCTCATAGAAGAGTCTTCTATAAGAGTGAGCCACTGGTCCTACTTACCTTACGTGTCGTAATACATACTGGCTTGGTTTAGGCGGGTGGTCTGAAATCCATAGCCAAAATGGCGCCAATGGGTCTGCCGCACGGCGCTGAGCCAAAGAAAAAAGTACCTCTGGCTAGCATGGAGACGCTGGAAAATGGGGGGACTCCGCCCAAGGAAGAAGTGGCAGGGGGCGCCGCCAAAAAGTCAATTGTCAGTCAGAAAAGCTCGGATGCTGAGGTTTGCGAATATTTTTTGTTGTTTACCTAATCACTACAAAATGTAGTCCACAATATGTTCTTGTCCTAACTTAGCAGTCTATCTCTCCCATTTTTATGGCATAAAGGGACCCTGCAAGATTTGGTTTTTTGTACAAGGGCAAGCAAACTTTCTATGAGTTCGGTTCTGCTAAAACACTGTAGAAGTTTCCTCTGACTTGATACACGGGCAGTCAAGAAGTCGGTCTAAGACCCCCCCTGAAGACCTCCGTGTTATAGTATGATCTCTACGATCGTAAAATCGTGAGTAATTCATTAAGCAGCAACGTAACAGGGGTCTGGAAATACACCGGATCAATGATTTTGGTGTTTTTTCAGGCTGAGAGTCGCAAAGCAGCGGGCGGTGAATCGTCCACTACGTCGACCACTACCAGGAGACCACAGAGCAGATGGGCACAGCTGTTGAAGAAACACCAGGAGTCGACGGACAAAGAACCCGCACTGGCCAAGGTGGTGGAGAAGGTGGACCTGGCTACCATTGTCCGACAGGTAACGCATGACTGTCTTGTGCCCATTGTTGGGGCTAAGTACCGTAAGCAGAAATGATTGAACAAGAATTGCTACTGAAAGGTGTATGCTAGTTGTAAATAGTCGATTTCTGTGTGTGCAAATAGGTTCTCTCTTATTTGATAGTGACATCCTGTAATAATTGTGCGATAATTTTTCGCATTACAGTCGGTTTTTAGTACTGTATTACTACAAAAGTATTCTCACAGACGCTGCAGAAAGAATTGAAGAATTATGAGCTAACTTAAAAACTAAGCTAGACTAAACTTCAAGTTGAATTATGGATTTACAATTGTTCAATAGCATAGTTTCAATGTGCTGTAAATTGTTTCAGTACAAAGAAATGGTGGACAGTGGTAAAGTTGAGCAGGAAAAGAAGCGGGCCGATACACCGCCGCCCACGCGTCGCAAGAAAGTCAAAGCGGTTGGTATTTTTGACTTATTGTAGAATGCACAGAAGTTAGCAGTGCCCGGAGGTACTTGTTGACCCATACATAACTTGTTGACCCATACGAGCTTCTGGCTACGTCAGTACGCCTACTGTGACTTTTGAACTGAGCGAATGAATGAATGAATATTTATTTCGCCGGTACATGACGCACTAGGGTTGTTTCAATTATGAAATTATTTTCAATTTCAATACTGTTACTGTTCAGGGCCCGATTTATCGAAACAAAATGTTCGTCATCGAAAATGTTCGTCATCAAAAGTTCGTCATCGAAAATGTTGGTCATCGAAAATGTTCGTCATCAAAAATGTTGTCACGAAAAAATGTTCGCTAAATGTTCGCATCGAAAAACCAAATGTTCGTCATCGAAAAACCAAATGTTCGTCATCGAAAATACATGTTCATTATTGAAAAGACAAATGTTCGTCATCGAAAATGTTCGTCATCGAAAATTTTGGATTGATCGAAACATTTTCGATGATGAACATTTGTTTTTTCAACGGTGATTTATCAAATTAAGACAAATGTTCGTCATCGAAAGTTCGTCATCGAAAATGTTCGTCATCGAGAAATTTTTCGATGACGAGCTTTGGTCTTTTAGAACATTATTATGTTGTAAATGACAAAAGCTCGTCATCGAAAATTTTTTCGATGACGAACATTTCAACGGAGCTTGGTACCTCTGTTGAAAATTTCAACTGCGAACATCTTTAGGTACATAAGCAGTTGGCAGTAATTTTAATATTAATATAAATAGCCAACCTTATTTATTATTAATTAAATATTCATATAAATAGCGCAGCTCATTTATTTTTTAATAATAATATTAATAAAATAATTGAAATTAAAAGTATTTTTAAGGTGGCGCTCTGAATAACCGACTTTGGGCGATAAAATTTTTCACGTAAGTTTTCGTTAATTAACTCAAGAAAAAAAGTTGTTGCAAATTAAATTAGCTCTCATTTGATGTATATAACGTCAAATTTTGTTCAACTTGAAATTTTAACCTATTTTTCAATGGGAAAAATCTTTAAATCGATATACCAAAAAAATCTATATGGCTTTTGGTACTTTTTGAAGCAGTTCTTTGTAGCTGATTGCCAGTTGCAACTTTTCAAAAAGTCGTTTGTGTAGGCAAACCTTTCTAAAAAATTTTCCAAAATACGTTGACCAACATTGACAAAAATACACTATTTTTCAAACTAATTTTTCGTTAGCTACTTTTTGGCTTCTGAAACTTTTCTCAACGGATTTTAGTACAGAAAAATTAGCTCTATTTTTTGGAAAATACGTATGTGTAGGCAAACTTCAGGTTTCTGAAATTGGGCTATAGCGTACATTTTTTTACGATTACTGTCAGCTGCCAAAACAGATCCGCTTGAAACTTTGCAGAATGTTAGAGCAGATGTATATGGAGGTGCCGAACTTCTTGAATTGTAACTATTATGATTTGGCTCAATATGATAGGCTTTTTAAAACGTCACTTTTGATAGAAATTAAAATAACTAAAAATTCGTCGTCGGTAACGAAAATTCGACAAAAATGGCACCTCGGCAAGATAAATGTCTTTAATTTAAGCTATAGATTGTGAAATTTGGTTGAAACACCATTGAGCTACGTCATTTCAAAAATTAGTCAGATTTTTCAAAATTTTGATTTTGATGCAGTCATAAAATTTGCTAAAATGTTCCGAGACTCTTCAAACTTTGCAAAAATGCTTGCCTGGTGTTCCTCTTGATTGCACTTAAGGTGGTAGTTGCGTTTTTGAGGTTTTCGTGATTTCTATGTAAACTTTGCGCCACCAGTACTCAAGTTATAAGTGACGCCTGAGCATAAATTTTTGGGACAGCACTGTAAAGGTCAAAATCCCCAGGCATGTCTCTCACTTTTTTGAAATTTCACCTGTGGACATTTTTAGAGGGTTTTAATTACAAGAAAATATCTTAAATTTTCGGTGCGTTTGCTTTTCAGCTATTTTCTCAGTAAATTGACTAGTTATTAAAAAAGTGGGGGACATGCCTGGGGATTTTAAACATGTCAAAAACCTTACCAACTTTTAGCCCCAACAGGTAATCGTATGATTCAGAGCTGTGGCGCAAACTTTTTGTAAAAAATTGTAACATTTTGGAAAGGACCTTTCTTTAGTCGCTTATACTGGAAACAAAATCACAGGTTAAATTTCAATACATGGCATACATTTAGGAATGATATTGTTCTACCTAATGCAAAAGACCGCTTGTGATTTGAATTTGTAAACGCTGAGCTGTGGCCTTTCAAAAAAACACCTAAAAACGCAATTACCCCCTTAAGCAAAAAAGTTCGTATCAGCAAAAAACAAAAAATTATAGCAATTTGATTTATTGGAAGTTACTCAGAGCGCCCCCTTAATAACAATTTTTAAAATTAATTATTAAAATAACGGTACTGCCGTATGGACATTGGGACCAAATGAACGGCAGAACGGCTGTTCAATTCACACCTTCGCCCGTACAGCCGTCTGCCACTTTGCCCGTCAGCCATATGTCCGTTCATCTATATATACTAAACCGCACTATTTCACTTTGTCCGTATATGCCCGGCAAAGTTAATTTCAGTTCAACTTAGCCAAAACTCCAGGGCATACGGACAAACGGACATACTGTTCAAAATTATGAACGTAACTTAGGCCCAAGCTATGCGCGTTTGCCTTAAAAAGTAAGAATTAAAAAACAGATTATACAGGCTTTGTCCGTATGCCCTACTGAAGTATGAATCGACCCTAATAGCTGTTAACTGAATAACTGATATCTGCGACCATACTGCAAAGAGAGTTGGCTGGCCGTTTCAAGCATTTGGTTCAATTTAAGACCGGTTCATACTAGTCCTTGAGAACACAGAGGGACAAGAAGGACTAGTGCACATTTCGGTCAGCTGCTGTGAAGAATTAACGGAGGCGTTTTAGATGAATTTTGTATTCGGTCTGGAATTGAGATCAAATATTTTCATGCCAAAAATCGGCTTATCTGGCCAGGTAATTTTGGAATTGCTCAAGGACAAAATGATAGGGACAAGGACAAGGGCGAGTATATGAACCGAGCTCTGTGAAATTATAACCAGCTTTTCAGCTTTTCTGAACTATTAAATTAGTTCTCTTTCGGCAAAATGATTTATGTAAAGTTTTTCAAAACTTTGGTTAATGTTGCGGAAAAGTTGAAACAAAATAATATTCAACTTTGAAAGTTTGCCACTATCTATTGGCACCAGACAGAACCACTAAATTCAATACTTTATTGTACCTCAATTTTACTAGTATTAGGTAGTCTTAGGTAGTAGTAGTAGTAGTATTGGAAGTATTTAGTAGTAGTTATTATTATTATTATTGTTAGAGAATTTAGACTTTAATGAAAATGTTCTAATTCAGAATGTTTAGACTTAGAACGACTGATCTAATTTCGAACGCTGAAAATTTTCAATAATGAACATTTTCGATGACGAACATTTGCTTTTTCGATGACGAACATTTGCTTTTTCGATGACGAACATTTGCTTTTTCGATGACGAACATTTGCTTTTTCGATGACGAACATTTGCTTTTCGATGACGAACATTTGCTTTTTCGATGACGAACATTTGCTTTTCGATGACGAACATTTGCTTTTTCGATGACGAACATCTGCTTTTTCGATGACGAACATTTTTGATGACGAACTTTTCGATGACGAACATTTTCGATGACGAACATTTGCTTTTTCGATGACGAACTCGCCGTTGAAAAAGCAAATGTTCATCATCGAAAAAGCAAATGTTCGTCATCGAAAATGTTTCGATCAATCCAAAATTTTCGATGACGAACATTTTCGATGACGAACATTTCTGATGACGAACATTTTGCTTCGATAAATCGGGCCCAGAACTGTTCAGCCATAAAGCTGACTAATGTGTGCGATCACGTATTGGCGGTGAAATTGAGTGACAGTTTCACAGAACTGCGGTTTTAAGTATGGTTAACTGATTTCAGTTACTATTCATACCAAAGCTTTGATTCAAATGAACTAGAATAATTATGCTTGGTACGAGTTGTTTTAGAAAATACAAAAATGGAAGTTCGCAGTGAATCGTTTGCGGCATCGGCGCGATGAAATCGATCAGGCCACCGAATATGAGGCGCAGTAAGTCAGGGTGACACAAACCAATAGCTGGCATCAAGCGTACATAATAGGATTATTATATATTCTTGCTGGCATGCATTGGAACTGCTCAGCTCAGTGGTGATCAGATAAATGGTTATATTCTTGAAGAATGTCGCCATTATTGTTGTTTTTCATTGTTAATTGATCAGCAGTTGACCATAATTTGTCTTTGTCCCTGTTCCTTTGAGTCTGTCCTTAAGGACAATTAGTATGAAGCGAGCTTTAGTGACGTTAATTTGATTGAATTGATCGAACTGTTATTGTGAGGAATTGGTTGAAGACGGTATCAGCTTATTCAATTTTTTCTGTGTTGATTTTTGTTTTCAGATGGAAAAGACTACAAGAAGAGCAAGATATGGTGGATGCCGCGGCCACAGAGGGCGCCGGGAAGTATTGGATTGGCAAGGACTACGTCAATTTCATCATCAAAGACTTCGTGGAACTTTATTTGCCTTTTCATGGTTTGTTTGGAGAATTTAGCATTTTTTTACAATAATACTACATTGTATATATTGCGAAATGTATCTGTAAGTTAGCTGTCTGGAGGAAGATGTCGGAGTTTTTGTCCAGTTTACCTTGGGAAGCTCTTAGCGCCAATTCCTAATATGGATTAAACGGATAAAATTTGTTTTGCCAATAACTCATGACACAGTTTATGCATTTATACGAAATTTGCGATAGCAACTATTTGTAGCACCTCCCGCGTGTGCACAAAATTTTTTAAGTCTACCTCAACATTGAGATAAGTTATTAGCCAAACAAATTTTAATCCAATCCGTTTAATCCATTTTAGGAATTGGCCCTTAGTGTTAGTCCTACCTTTTGTTACGTACGTAAGAGGCTTGCTCTTGAAAGTCAGGGTCGGTCAACAGACGTTTTTTTGATCCTCTCTTACTCATTGTGTTCTCATTTCGGTCAGGATCTGCTCTGATGCGAGAAATGCGATGTTGCATAATAGGATACAAATTTCGTTACACTGTGAAAAATTCCTCCTGTTAAATCAGGGTGATATGAAAATAATCAGAATAGCATTCAGCCCGATAGACGTTATCCCTTTGTTCATACTATTTATGCTAATTTTAAGGTCCGGTTTCCACTGAGCCCACTAGCAGGAGTTAGCAATAAAATACAGAATTAGCAATAAGGATTGACATTCAGTCTGTAATGAACAGATATTTTGCCTTTCTAATGCCCTGTTTGCGTACTGTTCGCATAAATATGTAACTATGAATATGGAACGGATGTGACATTCACCCGTGCCTGTCGTTCTTGTGTCGTGTCGTGTCGAGAGACAACATCATAACATTTTCGGGGGGTGCCGCCGAATTTGGCGGTAGTCTCTGACAGGGGCACGCGAGGGCCCTGTAGTTCCTACGGCAAACTAGCGTCTATAATGAAGCCTGGAACTTTGATCAATACATCGACGTTGCCGAAGCAGAATAAGAAGAAGTTATTGCATTGTTTTTTAAAGATGCTATGGCATTACTGGTGCAATGCACAAAGGAAGTCTAAAGTAAATCAGTCTAAGGCGTTCTATTTTAGGAAAGAAAAACATCGTAAACGAAAAATTGTACTCGTATTACATATTATGTTAGAATGTTGCTCTTGACTTTTAGCAAGACTGGACTAAGACTGCCGTTATGAATTCCACAGTATGAGAATGAGTTTTCTACAATAATATTGTAACTTTTTCACCGCACACAAATTTATTACTACAGTAACAAACAACAACAACAAACAAACTATTATTTAATCAATCAATAAGTACGCAGTATATTACATGATACATTTATACGTTAGGAGCAAGAGGAGCATAGGTTACAGGGAGAAATGTGTTGTGGTGTTATTGCTCAAAAGAGCAGCATAAGTTTACTTGGCGCCCGCTGTGAAGTCGACGTAATTTAATTAATTAATTATAGAATTGATCAGTTCAATTATTATTTTCCAAGAGTTATCGGACCTCCCAGGCGGCCAAGTCTTTTGCCCACCACCAGAGGCCATCTTTGTTGCATTCTCAAGGGAATACTATCATCTTGGCCTGATTCATAAAGATCGTCGCCGTCGGATTGTAGAATGAAACCTTCAAATAAACAATGGATCTGAGTCAGACCAAGAGTACATCATAGTGTCTCACTCTATAGAAGTTTCAAGACTATCCTCCCAGACAAGAACCCTCCCCCCGGCCCTTCCATATTGGGCAAAAGGCGTAACCCCTTGGTTCGACCCCCTTCATGCTTGTATAACTCCAAGCCTGGACTCTAGAGAAAGTATATAATAAGAAGTTAGTCTAAAGACAGTGACAGAAGACAGTGTAGCTATAGTATATAAAGACCTTTGCTGTAGTTACTTCGTGCGTAACTCTGCTGGGTCAATTTTAACTTTAGTTATCAAAAGAGAAAGCTTTGTGATCAGTGATCATTTTGTGTGTGCTTGATGAACGCTTGCCGACATAAGCCATTTCAGCTTGGCGTTACTCCCCAACAGCAAAAACCAAGATAAACTAACCTTGTGATGACACGGCAAATTTAGTGAGAACAGTAATGCCGAATACACATAAAATTAGCGTGAGCTTGGATTTCATTATCGTAACAAGCGTCTCCTGTTGATTTGTGGATAGTTTATGTAAAGTCTTTGGTCTAGTAATTTAGCTTAATAGTTGAAGATCTCGTGGCCAGCCCCCGTTGCTGATAAAATGTAACCCGATCTGTCTGAAATGAAAATAAATTTTGACTAAGCCAAGATATTGAACAGACAATACTTACAGTTAACACATGATACAGGTTGGTGTTACCCATTCCGATCTCTAACTTTAGTTGTATTCATACAATATGTAACGGGGTCAAAATTTTGGGGGGGGCTTCTCCGGCAAAATTTTGGGTACCCTCCCCCCCCAGATTGACCAAAAATACCCTAAATTTTGCAAAATTTTCTAAAAATTTCACCAAAAAATGCCATTTTTTTAATTTTGCCCAAATTTCGGGGACCCTCCCCCCCGGGTCCTCGATTTTGGAGGGTGTCCCCCATCCCCCCCTCATACATGTATGGTTGTATTCTTACTTCTTATTTTATCACAGCATACCTTAGTGGCATAAAATGTATATAGTGATGACTGATGAGTTAAGTTTACACCCACTCTGCTTTCGATAAAGCACAGATACTGAAAAAAGATCATCGTATGAGCAGTCAGTTTCAGGTGCGAAATTTGTAGTTCCTATGATATACGAGCTCAGGTATATAATCAGTGTCCTAATTGTTTTGGCGACTCGTAGGATGCTAGGCAGTTCCTAGTTAGAGGATTAACTCCCAATACGATATTGGGTATCAATTATCATGGTAGATTTCAGTACGTAATTTCCTGTCGCGAAATAACAAAAGAGCTGATTGATGCGGTTGGACGATGGATACTTTAGTCTTGTGTTCGAGGAATAAATAAGAGCGAGAAATAACTAAAAAATAATACCTGTTGAGACATTTTTATACTGAGAAAAGATTGACGTATGCATGTATGCAAGTTTTGAGGAACGATAGGTTTTGAGAAAATTCTTAGTGCTGTCGAATGATGCTGTATTTGATCGTAAATCAGAATGAATGCGTGGAAAAATATTGCGCAGGCCTGCCTATGACGCCTTCTTGATGTCACAGTCTTACAACGTAGAAAATTTTTCTATTTTTTGCAGTGTGATTAGATCGGCTTTTTTTTTATTTTTATAAAAATTACAGTTGAAAGTGCTTTCCGTTAAACTCTCATCCAAATAAATGTGTAAACGCTATATAACACTTACCCAAATTGGAAAATCGATCAGTCAGAATTCCGGAAGTATATAAATGTTAGAAAACTGTGTGAAAGTTGAATGTTTAGCAATCTGATATATGCAGTCGTGAACTCAAGATTACTGTGATATAAACGTTTTGAGTGACACTTTCGACTTAGCTGCATGAATAAATAAATTAGTAGTTTCGTACCTTTGCCATGTGCTTGATTAGTATGCACAGATACAGATACAGATTATAATCAGACTGAAGTTTTTTAATAGGTACCTGAACGAAAGGCTAAATAGGTTGTTTTGTCGAAAAACATCAAAACAGTTAGATATATGAAAAAAAACTTATATGAGAGATCCTTTAATATGTATTGGCTTCTGTATTGATTTGCATTTAACTACTTGTATTTGCATTGTTGCACTTGTATGCTTATATTTAGGCCTAAGGTTACGATTTATGATATGCCTTCATACGCAGTATGACAAACATTGACTGTTTGTCGGAGACATTGAAGAAGAGAAGAAAGCATGATTAAAATTCCAGCATTTGCATCATTGGCTTCAAATCCCAGTAAAATATCCATGATAAGATGCACTCCACGCAGACCCACCCACATCATTAGAGAAACATTCTATTTTGAGATTGGGAGTTGTCTATTTTTAAACGTGATTATTAAATCAGAAGATATTTTGGGAAAAACACAAACATTTTAATGTTCACTTCCTGGACCAATATTTGGTTGAGAAAATGCGTAAATTGTTTGGATTTGATGCGTTCATTCATAACTCTACTAAAAGCCAGACAAAAACTAATGCTTGGGT
>JASANF010005208.1:0-15684 GCA_030248245.1 Trissonchulus sp. WLG1_4
ACGGGGGATTTTACACGCTAAAGATAGGTTCCTGAACCCTACCCAATTCCACGGGGGATTTTACACGCTAAAGATAGGCTCCTGAACCCTACCCAATCAGCCCTGAGATCAGTACACTATACTACTATCGCATACTGATTACAGTTTATGCAACCTGAGTTTGTTGCATTGAAATTGTGTTTTTTAGTATTGTAATTACTTTAGAATGACTAACTGAGCAAAGAAAGATTTTGAAACTGAAAGTCTAACCCGTTTCCACAGAAAGAGTTTGTAAACCGAAAGAATTAAAAATAAAAAGTTTATGATACACTTTTAGAAAGATTTGAAAATAAAAATGTGGTTGTTAGCTAATAGCCATTTGCATGGAGCTAGCTTTTTTGCTGGACCACAGTGCACAACTATTTCTTTTTAGACTTTGTGTACGATTGGACTGAAGCGGACAGTGTTTTGGCAATTGGTCATTGTGTGTTTAGAAATATTTGTAAATTAAACGGAAAAAGGCGGTTTCGCACAGTAAAATCTCGAAGCAAAAAGAAGTAACTATGTATAAATGCTCAGTCTGTGTTGATTATAGAGAAAGAATGATCTAATAGTATTGGTTTAGTATGTAGAAGAATTAGGTAGATTTAGAATTTGGCTATGTTTCTTTGGGTGTGCCATTTACAACGCCGACTGTAGCTTCTCAGGGAAAAGTTAAATTGACTAAAGTGATTAATTTAAGTTGATTTTATGGTAACGTTGTCAACCACTATTCCGACATTGTTGGCATGTAAAGAATGACAGTCAACATTGTTCAAAGTGTTGTCTTTGCAAAAATTTGGTGCCGCGTTTTATATTCGAAGAATATCCTCAGCACAACAAGCATATCGCAGTGAACTCTGTCTGAAATTGATTTAGCTTTACTCACAAAACGTGCTTGTTGAAATTTCATGCATTGAAGGGTTAACCACTGGGCCACTCCAACACTGACATCAATATTATTTCATAATAATATCGCATAATATTTCTTGAATAGAACAGCGGCAGTGTAGTGGACTCACTCACAGATGTGTGTACGGTATATGTGTTGCGATAATGTGTGACAACTACCAAGGCCACCAGGTTATCCGCAGCAAGACTGTAGCCTAATGGATAAGGAGTCTGACTTAGAATCAGAGTGTTGTGGGTTCGATCCCCACCAGTCTTAACCTTTTTTCCAACTCACTGAAAATTTTACATACGTATTTAAAACCAAATTACAAGCAACTTATAGCACTGTTTGTTGTGCTAAAAGTAATTGATACGCATGTGTGAAACCATCGTGCATTCGAAGTTTCACAGAAACATGCGTAACAAGCAGCAATTTCATGCAAAATTTATGAAGTTCTTATCCATGACCAGCCTTGCTGTCTGCACCGGTTGCAGTAGTTTTTAATGTAAATCATATTCGGTAGAATCTACATTACTTGGAAGAAATTGCTTCAATGGAAGTTAAACCTGTCGCTACCCACCTACATACATAATAAATATTATTTTTAACATCCTGAAAGGTTATGTGGCATTGGGTTAGATTTATGCTTGTAGCCATGTGTCCGTTTGGCCGACAAAAAACTTAATTGTTCTTATGTATCAGAGGTACATAGAGGTGCCTTGGGGGAGTAACATATGTGAAAATAAGCAAAATTGGAGAACTTTTATTTTTGACTTGGGTAGCCCCCACTTAGCGAAAGTGCTCACAGTTCTCACAGCTTTGCTTTTTACTCAAGGCAAGTCGCTTTCGATTGGCTTGCGTGGTGTAGTTGTAGTTCTAAAAGCAAATCTAGTGAAGCATATCTTCAAAAGTGAAGCTCAATAGGCGGAGCTTCTGTTATATCATTCTGATTGGCTATAATGCTTGAGTAAAAAATAGAATCCATTTCTACTTTTACTTAATAGCTAAAATAAAAACTAAAAGTACGTTCTGCATGAAACGAAATTTTTACTCAAGTGAAATTGAAAAAAAGCCTGTGTGAACCGGTCCTTATGGATAAAGTTTTGTACAGCAACCTGACTCTTATAGACAATGTTTGAACCGGGCATTAGCCTTGTGTTAGTTTTTTCGATTTCGTTTACCTTAAAAGTAAATACTTTTTTTTTTTTTTTTTGTGACGCCCATAAGGTGGTCGGGCACTGGTTGGAGCTCAGATTCACCTCTTCCTTGTGTTGGAGTTATACCAGGCTACGAGTAGTAACTCCAATACAAGAGCATTCCTAAGCTACTTAAGGGGGGGAGATCGAAATTACCATGATTTTCAGAGGATTTTAAAAATAAATTTAGGGCGAGTTTTGAGACCTGACTTCCGATCCCGCAAGCAGGAAAAACCCGCAAGCGGGGTACAGTCGTGAGTGTCCCAGTTTAATATTTTAATAAACTATTTTATCTGGTTGTGAAGCAGAATGGAGCAGTAGTAGCGGATGTAGTAGTAACAGATGCAGAATTGGAATGTAGAAGTTGCTGCTGCTTTAGTCGTTACAGTTTCAACCGCTGCTCTTTTGTTTTCGCTCTTTCGCCCTCATTTTCCAGTTTCCACCCATCCAGTCTTTCTCACTTCCCTCCCGCCAGCGCTGCAAGCTGAACTAATTTTTTATCGATTTCTGCTTTTTACCGCCTAGCTCTTCTTTTTTCTCTTCTCCTCTCTTTCCTTTGTCTGACACCGTTTCATCTAATCATTCTTCACTTCCGTTGTTCAGCAAATGGCTATTTTTTTGTAACCATCTACGACCAGTGGAAACCAGACTCTGTGCTTCTTGTTGTAGTAGTCATCGCAGTAGAATATAGCCGCAATAGCCGTGAATTTCAGTAGTTGTCGTTAAAGCAGTGAACTTTTTGTAGCGGCAGTAGTCGCAGTACCCGTAGTAGCTGTGGTAATCAATTCAGTAGTTTTCGTGACAGTAGTAGAAGTTGTAGCGGCAAAGATCGTAGTATCAGCGGCAATCGTAGTGGCAGCTGGAGCCGCAGTGGCCTCAGCGATTGTAGTATCTGACGTCGCGGCAGTGCCAGCCACAGTAGTACAGTACCGATCAGAATCAACCACCCACGACGCTGGAGCCAGCACCACCGACCGAGCCATAGCGCCACCGACCGCAGTCACCGCACCGACGTCACAGGTCCAATAAATTGGACAATTTTATTCGGCATATTGAATTTCATTAAGTGACTCCGAAGTCAGAGTCAGTGACTCCGGAATCGCGCTCACATTAGTCATCATTCACTTTATGTACGTTGTTTCAATACATACATACGTATACTCTACGTTAAGTATCCAGTTTAGCTGTTGACTAATGTGCGCGCGATTCCGGAGTCACTGACCCCGACTCCGGAGTCAGTTAATGAAACTCAATAGAAGTTTCCAATTTACCGGACCCGTGACGCCAATGCAACGACCGCAGTCAGCGACGCCACGGCCCGATCAGCGACGCCGACTGCAGCATCATAGGTAGTCAATTCTGATCGGTACTGTAGCTGTAGAAGTTGTTGTCACAGTAGTAGTTGTAGAGGTCAAAAAATTTTGTCTTGTAGTTTCTTTTTTACCTCAGGATCACTCAGGTGAACCCTACAACAGCTCTTTTTTGATGTGGTCGCTAATGGGTAGGGATTTGACTCCTCGGGAACAAGCCACTAGTTCTTGTGGGCTGTGGCCAGGCTCTCTGAACAGTATGAAAGCTACAAATCTTGCTATCACTTCTTTCTGGACACACTTTCTCTGACTGACAGTAGACCGCTACTGCAAAATCGCCTTCCGGTTTTTTGAGCATCTGATGGCGCTAAAAGATGTGTTCTGTGCTGGGTTTGGGGGGGATTTATTTGCTCTAAAAGTGAGGAGTGCTGACCTCTCTTTTCTTTTTCAAAATTTTCTTCTTCCCTGAAAATTTCTCTAATTGCTCTTCCTCGTATTCTTTTCCTTTTTTTTTGCTTTTTGGAATTTTTGTTCAACCAATCGTCGTATCAATTTTCATACCATAAACTTTTTAATACGACTAAAAGTGGAAGTTTTAAATGCAAATAAAATATCATTACAAATGCCGAAGTCAGTAATTTGATAGACTAAATTTGTAGCAGTTTCAGTAAAAGTATTATACTACTTATGTATATTGCTATATACAAGGAAACGATTAATTAAACAGTCGATCAATTATCACTGATTTGAGCTACTGCTCACTTTCCAGTCGCCGATAGGAATCTGCGGACACTGAACCCCTACTTGAACAAGCACTACCTTTGCATACTGTATATTATGCTCAATAAACAATCACCTAAATCTATTTGCCTCAAAAAGTCAAAAGCTATCTATCATCAGCATTTAAAATTTTTTTCCAAATGCTTAACCACATCTTTATCGAACCTGTTCAGCCCGAGTGGTTCTCCTAGGTTTCATGGAACTTTGTGTGACAGATGTGATAAATGTCCTAGGCGGGACAATATTCTAGCGCGTAATGCCTCATCATGCCCATCAAATACAATTGACAAACTAAAAAGTCAAACCACGCTTGAAAGTTGAAAGGAAATAACACGTTGATCCCTAGTCCTGCTGTCTTTACGTTGTAGTCAGTGCATAACGCAGTAGATGTCTTTAATTAGTAGTGTCATTAATGCACTTGTCCTTGTTGAGGAGCTGGCTATATCTATTAAAACCATTATTCATTGTTACATCGATATATTTCTAATCCGTCGTTCATAAAAGGCTTTTTCAAACTTTTATCATCTTGCAAATACTAAAATATCCAAACTGTAACACGTAAAAGCGTTAGCGAACCGTTAAATGAACAGAGTTTAATAGTGTTTAAAACAGCGTACATAAACCTTTTTACGCGGCGGCCTCAGCCGCCGCGTATATACTATAGTGCAAACGTGTGCGTCAAGAGCACACAAATGCACCTATTCTAGTGTTAAACTGCTGCTAGGTCAGCAATTAACACTGTTTGTGTGAGCGTGTGTGTCTAGATCGTGTGTGTATACCTATACGTACGATTAACTGCCTGCTCAGTGCTCTCATTTACGTCTGTTCAGTGCTAACAACTTTTGCTTGCATAGAACAGTTATTTAACAAAACCTGTCGCAGCTATGTTTCGTGGAATGTTCATTAGTGCGTCGGAAGTAAAAAATTTTGAACTAGTCCAGAGGACATGGCAACGTTGCCCAGTGGCGGTTACGGAGTCCATCTATGGAGTATGGACGCCGTTCGCTACAAAACAACAGCTGAGCATGCCTAGCGTACATCAGCTGACTAGCACACTGATGAGCGTGTGCGTTGTTTAGCTACTGTAAAATGTGAGCTGTAACTCGTAAAAAATGGTTATTATGTACGCTTTTGCAATACAATTATCAATTTCGAACTTGAACTTTTCACGTTGATCACGTTGCATCTCTTATGTAAATCAAGATTTAAGGGGGTAATGTCGTTTTCGTGGTTTTTGACATTTCAGTGTAATTTTTGCGCCCACAGAACTCAAGCTAAAAACGGACTACGGCTTCGAAACTTTAACCACATTATCTTTAGGAAAATATCCCCACCCGTTTTTTTCCTTTTCTAAAAATAGTTTGTAGAGTCGGTGTTATGGGCTTTTGAAAATTTTAGAGAAAAGTCAAATTACGTGATTTTTGCACGAAAATGTCATTTTCTCAACGTAGAAACGACTTATCAACTATATCAAAAAAACGGGTGGGGATATTATGTCAGTGCATAACTGCAGAAAGTTTAGTAGTTGTTGGCTGATCTTGAGTTTCATAACTGTGGCGCAAAAATTAGCCAAAAAAACCGCTGATGGGGTGTATTCAAATGATAGCAGCAGTAAAATTGCAAAAGATAATCTGCTTTTAAATATAGTTTTTTAAAGCTAGAAGGTGTAAAAGAAAGTAAAAAAGACCGCTCTAGTTTTTGTTGAGGTTAAGTGCAGTTATGGTAGTTTAAAAAAACACCTAAAAACGCAATTACCCCCTTAAGCAAAACTGACCCTCCATAAATTTTTCTGATGGACACATTTTTGGTTATTACTGGTGACACTGTTGGCTAAAGTTTAACGCTGATAGTACTTGGCAAGTTTTTAAATATGCTCGTTTCGAAAATTTTCAAGTGCCGCGTTTTATATTCGAAGAATATCCTCAGCACTACAAGCAACTCGCAACGCAGTCTATCTAAAAAGTTTAACTTTACTCGCAAAACGTGCTTGTTGTACTATATATTGTACCTACTTACAATAATAGCTAGAAAACTGTGGTACGTTTTGTTTATTTGGTCAGATCTAAAACTTCAAATTGGAAAATTCTTGAATGCTTCAGTTTTTTCAATAAGTTTCAGATTACTGAAACAGCAAAACAAAGCACATCGACTGCCTTTTAAAATAGAAAATATATAGTAATTCATACAGAAAAATTATAATAAAATCTTGTGCCAAGTGTCGCTAATTATCTTCTGTCACTTGAATTTTAGAAAAAAAACAAATTTTAAACTTAGTCATTTGCTGTTGTAGTAAAATCACTCCATCATTCCAGTAAATACCTAGTTTTGTTAAGTGGTTGGTGTGATAAACGCGTAAGCGACCAATTAATTAGGTACAAATAAAACTGTTATACCAAAATGCCAAGATATATTATCCAATGACTGTTGTTTTTTTGAAAAATGAAAAAATTCATGCTTAGGACCTTAAAAAACAATAAACATATCTGGACATGCCCTACAGTAACCTAGCTAGCAACATCAAAACTAAGCTAGCTGGTTAGCGGCCTGGGCCAGCTCACCTCACACACACACAGAAGTGAAATTACACATAAACACGCACACAAATTCGCAATACAAAATACACGTAGACTAGGGATGTTGTTTATAAAAGTTATCAGTTAGAGTTAACTGATAACTTAACTGATTTAATTTCTCGTGGTTAACTTTAACTTTAATTTTAACTGAAATTATTTTGAGCCTTAACTTTAACTGATAACTTAACTGATTTAGACTCCAAAAACTGATTTTTGAGGGGGTAGTGTCGCGAAAGCAGTTTTGCTCATAGGTTGCAAAAAGAGATCTTTTTGCTTTGAACTTGTACGTTCACTGAGAAACTAGTCCAATGCTATACTGTGTTAAATAAGTACTGCCAGACAGTAGACTACCAATATCTACCAATATCTTGAACCAATCACCGATTGTAAGCCAGACATCACACAATAAGGACATGAAAATTCAAAAAATTCAGCCAGATATCAGATTGGCCAGCTTGTGAACCACACATAACGCGTCGGCGCACAGTTTTTTGCCACAAATAAGAAAAAAGAAAAATGAAGGTTCGTTTTTCTTTTGATTTTAAAATAAGCGTCTAAATTTTTCACAATTTATCATTATTGCTGTGAGTACTTCACTGTTTACGCACAGTTTCACAGTTCAAACAGGTATTACTCCGCAACCACTCAAGCAATTTGCACTAAATTTTGTGTGCATAAACTACAACATATGTCCTTTTAGTTTATGTAAACAAACTAAGCAAATAAGTTGATAATTGCGACGAAAAAATCGAATGTGAATAGGTTTTTAAAACGTCATTTTTCCGACTTTGCGACCTCACTGCAAACAGTATACTGCATCAATTTTGATGAAACTTGGCGAAAATAACTTGCCTCAACATGTATTTTCAAAATATATAAAGAATGATGTCTTATTTGTTTCTAAAAATGTTTTACAGTTACGCAAAATCGACTGCTTTCGCGACACTACCCCCTTAAATCAGTTAACTGATTTTATTTTCAGTTAAGCGTCAAAACTGATTTTAGTTTCAGTTAAGCAGCGCATAACTGAGAATAATAATTCAGTTCAGCGTGTAGGTGTAACTGATTTAAGGAATTTCAGTTATGCTGTGAGAATAGGATGCGAAATATTGAAGAAAGACATGTGCTTCCGTTGAATGTACACGTTTCTATTTCATTTGTCGATGTATTTTAGCCACATATGGCATTATGTCATACTCGTATATTATATATAATGAAAAAAAACATCACTCTCCTTTTCAGTTTTGCAGTGGGGTAGGTGCAGTGCACATTATTAACGGCAAAAAACAGACCCAAACCGGACATGTTTGAAGGATCCAAAGGGTTTAAAAAAAAAGATTAACCAGAACCGAATCAGATTGTCGGATCCTTTTAGCTACGCCCACAATGTGAGATTACGTCGTCATTCGATACTTTTATTTTAGCTCTTATCATATTTGCTGTCAGTTGAGCGCTGCGGGCACCCTGACTGAAGGCATTTGGATATGTTAAAAAATCTTGCCCTAGCTCCAAAAATTTTAAATTCTTGGCAAAATCTAGTTCTTCTCTGCTCGTTAATCAGCTTTTAGAAAAAATTTAACATTGATGACAAAATTTATAATGCTGGAGCGCACTAGAAATTGGCCCGGGCTTTGGAGTCTGGTACTCTGCTCTGGTGCTATATACCTACCTAGAGGAATCAAAGCAGCATATACATATTAATCAAAATGATCACAATTGCTATGAATCTAATTTATATACTTTAATATGATTTAAAACCATCAAAAAACTTAAAAAATTAGACATTTAGTAAAAATTTTGGATTATAAATTTTCCAAAATTTTACCATGTAACTGAAATTAAATTCAGTTAAAGTTATCAGTTATCAGTTAAGTTAACTTAACTGATAACATAACTGATTTAATTTTGCCTAACTTAACTGATAACTTAACTGAATTAAATTTTGCATAAATAACTTAACTGATAACTTAACTGATTTAAAATTCTGTAACTTAAACATCCCTAACGTAGACGTGCATGTTGCGTAGGGCAAAACAAATGTAAAGTCCTGTCGCTACTGAGGGAGCGACAGTAGAAATCACTTATAGTACGCCAACCTGTGCCATGACCCATACTTGCAGTTTACATGACAAATTCTGGGGTAAATATTATTTGGTGGGATTCTTACGTGTATATTCTTATTACTAAACTAACTTCAATGGTTTCGGCTTTGGTATCATTTTGTGGCACAGTCAAAGTCGCCGCTGATAAAGGATCAAACTGAAACGCGCAAGTTTGTGAAGTTATTGGTTGGTTTGAAAGCGCTATAAAAATTGTGTTCAACGGTCGGGGTGTTCGACTTTGAAACGGGTGTAAACTGGGTCTTTTCAAACAACATATCGTTGTGGAAAAATCTACGTATATTTCACACGATCACGTGTTCGCCTTAAGGTCGATTCTTACATATGCATGAAATGAACATGGGGACATACAAAATGAAGGACAGCCGGACAAGGCGAACAACGGCAATTTGGTTCATACTCTAATCCGTTCATTTCATTTCATTTCATTTATTGTTTTCACCAGCCAACAACGTTATAAGATTAGTAGAAAACAAACAAAATATTAAGAATAACAAGAAAGACGACAAAAATTAACAAAAAAACGACAAATCAACTAGTATAAGGCAAGTGGAGGCTCAAGTTGGGCCGATTGTACGGCTACTAATACTTAACCTCAGCAGTTTAATTGATAAAATGAGCAGTAAGGCGCTTTTTAAATATAGCTAGACTCTGAGCTGTAACAATATAGATAGACTCTGAGCTGTAACAATCTCTTCTGGCAATGAGTTCCATGTGTTGACTACACAGAGATAAAAAATTTTGTGTCAATTCTAGTCTACAACGCTTAACAGCGAGTTTCAATGGGTGTCCACGCGTTCGTTGGTCAGACAAAATTTGAAAAAAATCATAATTCAGGTCCACGTAACCGATTCATTTAAAATTTTATAGACCATCATCAGGTCATGAATTTCCCGGCGTGTAGCTAAGGAATGCAAGTTCAATTTTTTAAGTTTTTCAGAGTACGTAAGTTGTCGAAAACCAGGCAAACGTCTTGTAAATAACCGTTGTACCCGTTCTATTATCTCAATGTCACGCACTAGATATGATTTCCAAATTTCAGATGCTTATTCTAATTTAGATCTCACAACAGTTGTGTATAATTTGGGTAACGAACGCGTGTAAGCGAAATCGAAATAGCACTTTTTGTGTTATAGCGCTTTTTTTATGCGCTATATGCGCCATATGCGCTATGGAATTTGCTATATCCGCTATTTGCGCTATATGCGCAATTTGCGCTATATGCGCTATCGAAGGTGCTATATGCGCTATTTGCGCTATAGCGCTTTTTGGGGGCGCTATATGCGCTATTTATCATATAAGAGGGAGGGAGAGGGGGGGCGTTTTTGAGCTGGAAACTATAATAGCGCAATAGCGCCTAGGGGTGGGGGGGGTGGCGTTTTTGAGCTGGAAACTATAATAGCGCAAATAGCGCAAATAGCGCCTAGGGGTGGGGGGGGGGTAAAATCTCGTGCTCGTGCACGCTTACACGCGACATTTACCATAATTTGAGTAAAAAATTGGTATTAAGACAGCAAAAAAATAGGTTTACTTTTCTGAAACAGAGCTTCACCATTACTGAACAGTGAACAGAAAATTTTAAACTAGATGATATTGTCACACCGAGGTCACGAATATTTTCACATATTGGAATAGGATGATTGTCAAGATAACAGACATTATTGCAATTATTTGCCCCTAAATTAAGCACAGTGCACTTTTCTTATGCGAATTTTAACTATATTGTATTTGCCCAATTTTCGATTCGGGTTAAGTCTGCTGGCGCTTCATCTAAATGTTCAGCATTCAAATATGAAAAGAAAAGTTTAGCATCATCTGCATACAGCTTTAGTTTCATTGTACTCAGAACAGATTCAATATCATTCATAAAAACAGCGTGGGTCCAAGTACGCTACCTTGCGGAACCCCACACGTAATTAACGTCAGTTTAGACATCACAGAGTTAACGGATACACTTTGTTGCCGGCCCATTAAATAATTTTTAAACCAATTCAACCATTTTCCTTGAACACTAAAAGTTTGAAGTTTCTGCACTAATTTTGGGTGAGATACAGAGTCAAATGCGTTCGCTATATCTAAATATATCACGTCAACGGAGTGGGAGTTATCAAGACAGTAAGTCCAATTATTCAATGTTTCAAGAAGCTGACTGACAGTGGAACGTTTAGGTTGAAAACCGTGTTGATTGAATGAGATAATGTTATTGCGGGATAAATATGCTGCAAACTGGCTGTGGATAACTATTTCCAGGACTTTACTGCAAGAACACAGTAAACTATTTGGTCTGTAATTTTCAACTTTGCAACTATTGCCTTTTTTATGAATGGTATGATTTTTGCAGTTTTCCATTCCGAAGGAATGCTAGATGTTTCAAAAATTTTTTGAAACAGTTGGGCTAGCGGCCTAGCTAAAGTTCCGGCAAGTTTGTGTAAAAAAAGCTGTGGTATTTTGTCAGGACCAGAACTCATTTTTGGAGCAAATTTTTGCAAAGCATTTAACAATATTTCTTCAGAAAAATCACAATCGTTCAAAATGTCTGCATGAGAGCTTGCTTGAGGCAGTTGTGAACCATCATCGACAGAAAAAAACAGAAGAAAAAAATTATTAAATTACAGCACGTCCGTTTGCCCTTCAGCCGTATGTCCGTTCATCCGAATATAACGGCTTAATTTCGCTTGTCCGTATTTGTATATTAGAGATATGTCTGGCAAACTTGAATTTAATTCAACTACATTTGTTCAAATTCTCGGGCATATGGGCAAACGAACGTCCAAAAGTATAAATCACTCGTTTGTTCATATGCCCTGATAGCCGGGCCATATATATGTCCGTATGTCCCAATGTCCATTTGCCCTAAAAAGTAAGAAGTAAAATACGGGCACATCGTGCTTTGTTCGTGTACCCTATTAAAGTACGAATTGACCCTTGACTATCAGCACTCAAAAAGTCAAAAGCAGTCTTCAGGATAGTTTTAAAATCAACTATCTTCACTTATTATTACAGTAACGTACAGGCACTTCCTGAAGCGGTGAAACAAGACCATTCTGGTTCTGCAGGGGAATATCAAGCAAATCTCTATTTTCAACTTCATCTGCGAATCGAATTCGTGGCCGTTTTTGTTTTCCTGCCTAAATACATACTTAAGCAACGTTAGTCAAAAATCAAGTATTTTTACCGGCAACAGCTAAAAAAGAATGAAAAATTAACCTTTGACGACTGTAAATATGAATCAACTTTTAGAGTAACAGTTGCCACTGCTGTGACACGATCATGAATACCGTAGTGCACGATCCGCAGTGCAGTATACCTTCAGATTCCAACTAAGGCAAAAAAGGCTAAAAACACTGAGCTTATAACACTAAAGCCCGAAACAAGACAAGCGGCATGATTTGTGTGACTGACTGCGACGTGTACTTTTGATGCTTGCAATTCGTTCTTTTCGCAATGAAGTAGCGTGTTTCTTTTTATCTCAGCGTCAGCATTTTTGTCATACTTTAGTTGTAATGGCAATTGGCAACTCAAAACGTTCTATTAATATCAAGTTTGTGACTTAATCAAAAATACCTGCAGAATGCATTTCACTATGCCTGCTTTTCCCATAGAAAGGGCCCGTTGACGTTAAGATGTTTTACCGAACAAAAGTACGAGTTTATATACCTTCATTTCCATGTCAGCAGAAATGAGTTTGAGTTTGACTCTCAATTCTTGAACAAGCGTGGCTGCGGAGACAGTTTGAATTTCGTGAGGCAAAGTGCTTGGCTTGGGCGTTTCAACCATTACTGTATTTTCGTCGGTTAAGATTTTTTTGCTTTCTTTCCACTTGTCTGGCACTAAACAATTACGACTTATCAACGAAGCCCGGTTCATACTTCATAGTTATCCCATTTCTTATTCTAGTCATCTTTCATTGTCAATTAAGCTATTCCAATAAAATCATCCACCAATACGCGGAAATTTTTTACAAACAAAGGTACGATTACATCTGGTTTTAATGTAAAAAACAACCAAAACTCTCTGCAAATTGTTCACAATACTAACACAAATTTGTCCGTTCCCATGTCCTTTCATTAACTCATCAAGATGAGTTTATACACTACTATGGCCTGATTAACTCATAATTTCACCGGCTGAGTGTAAATATACCTACAGGTATGAATCGACTCTTACAGTCCAGTTAGCCAAGCTATTTCACAAATGCTAATATTATTCGTCAAGCATGATCCGGGATGTAAAAAATCTTTTTTTCATTTGTTTTTTTAGTCAAAATTAACTCAGCCTGCAAAATAGTATTAAGACAGTATCTGCACTACAACACAAACCAGTGAAGGAACTAGCGAGAAGGATCACCACAGCGCAAAGAAACAAAGCGTAACTAGCGTTCATCAAAATTTGGTCTTCCTAATTACCTTGAAAATCATGTTTGTAAATTGTGACGGACAGACCGTCGCCAAAGCCTGCAGCAGCAATAATGTGATCTTGAGGGTGCCAAGCAACGTCTGCTATGAAAATTTCTGCTTCTGAACCAAAAATGTCGTAATGTGTTAGCAGCTCACCTAAAATGAACCATAAACAAGCTCTTTTGCTGAGTGAGGAGCGGTAAAATTGTGAGGTCTGAGTGTCAATATTTCAGCGAAAATATTAAACGCGGCCACTACTTTCTGAATATAAAGAATCTCAAGTTATGCTTTTTGCACACAGTTACTGCTGAGTAGCTGCAAGTCTCTCAAACAGCAAAAAATTTTTGAAACAAAAAATATTACAATCAGAAAAAATAAATAATTCTCTTCACTAATGATCTGGGATCTGATCCACGTATCCCTTACTTCCGAAGCTAGCATCATACCACTTGACTACCTGTCCCCACATTCAAACATTATAAACTTTAGTCATCAGCATAAGATCATGACGATTATTATTAAGTTAGTACGGAACGTCAAAAATGTTATTGCAGCTTTTTTAAAGATGATTAATCAAGTGAGGTAATGAAAGAAACATTTGACAATAACCCATAATTATATTGACAGTTACTATCTAATAGCCACAAATTACTGCTCCTGTTAATGAAATGTATTTGCATTCTTTCATAAGCGGTGTTTAGCTGTGATAGTTGAGCACCCGGTTCTTAACCGGAAGGTCGAGGGATAAAGTCCTCACCACTGCTGTATTTTTTCATTTCGGAGATTACGTTGCGAAAGGTGAGTAGGTACGCTGATTGCTGGGAAAAGCGACCCACCTGCTCTTCCAGTGTTAATTAACACAGGAAATCTGACCTACCTAAAATTACATAAATTTAAAAAATCTGACTATAGTATATACGCGGTTCCTGATGGGGCCGCGTAAAAATATCCCATTTTAACGGTTACTGTAAGTAATTTATTATTATAGGCAGTGCAAATAAAGGAATTGAACTATCATTAGTATGTAACAGTATCACTACAAACGTGATTTAAAGTAATACAATAGTAATAGTAATAGTAATAGTAGTGCAACTACGTTGCGTAAAGGAATGTGCAAAATAAGTTAAATTAGGCAAAAAATAACTTTTTTTACAATACATATATTTATTACCTGTCACTGAATGGTGCACATAAACAAAACCAGTGGCGCTTCCAGAAAGTAAAAACCGTCCATCTTGTGAAAGACAGCTTTGAATTGAAAGTTGTGAAATATTTGACAGATTAAATCGGTGAATTACAGTTAGTCTAAACAAAAATTTAACTCATCGTTTAGGATTAGGTTTACTTGTAGGTTTCAGTACATTTTGTTTCGGATTAGAATCGCAAGTCAGTCATTAAAAATTTACTGAATTGTCAATTTAACTCTTAAAAATTATACTAGCACAGATAAATTAGTGAAAACAGGTAAACTGGTATTATTACAGGTAAACGAAGTATTATGTGGAAGTTATTTTCTAAATGTCGACTGTAACAAGCTCTTCTGCTGAGTAAGAAGTGGTTACATTGTGAGTTCTGAGTGTCAATATTCCAAAGGAAATATTAAACGCGGCCATTATTTGTGGATTAATTGATTTTTAATTCCCTCTTATTGTACACATGTACTGCTGATTTGCTCCAAAGCCTTACTGATTGATTACTGATGAACTGTAACTACTTATCAAAACCAGCAAACTGGCTTACTGACTAAATACTGAGTAAAAAATGATTATCATTTTATGGCGCCGGAGCGTCAATAGTTCACAGGAAAATGAAACGCCTGCCGTAATTATTCAAAAAAGGTTCAATTTTACTGCCGCTATTCAGATTGACTGATAGATTGCGATTTGTGAGTAAAACTGTTTCATCACTTTATTTTTCAATTAAAATTTAATACAACTCCAAGCAAAAGCAAGAGTTTGATTTCGCAAAAAACATAAAAGGTGTGCTCGTCCGGGTATTGAACCCGTGACCTATCGGACCCCGAGCAAGAATAAATCCACTAGACTAACGAGCCGCAAAGTTCAGAATTTGAAATTAGGCACATGATCTGATATTAGT
This sequence comes from Trissonchulus sp. WLG1_4, assembly GCA_030248245.1. Classification (NCBI taxonomy): domain Eukaryota; kingdom Metazoa; phylum Nematoda; class Enoplea; order Enoplida; family Ironidae; genus Trissonchulus; species Trissonchulus sp. WLG1_4. The sequence goes on from JASANF010005208.1 coordinate 15,384, forward strand.
TAGTTTACCAAAATATTAGCAGGTAAAATGTACATAGGTAAAACGATAGTTCATTGCAATGTGCAATGAAAAACGTGAATAATCAATTACTATTATTATAGAGTAATAATAATGAAAATAAGTACGTAGGTTTTACGTAATACATTTTCAACAGCTGCAATACCAACACTTTTAAAGTCAATCCTTGTAAGCCCGGTGGGCTCATCACCCCGGGCCCGGGCTTACTGTTTTGATTTTGCGGAGTCCTGCTTTCTGTCTTTCGAAATTGCATTTGCACAGTGAAAGCGACCTACCTATCTAT
>JASANF010005209.1:0-17705 GCA_030248245.1 Trissonchulus sp. WLG1_4
GTATGAAAATCATGCACTATATCTCCACTTCTGCCTACATTTGCTACAAATTCAGGGTATCCGCTATAAACCAAGCTACCCGAGAGTAACTCAACCGAGAGGATCCAAAACATGCAACTAACATATAGGCCACATAAATGAAATGAAATGATAGGTGACATGCCGTGTATGACAAAGAGACGTCTATTGACTTCCCCAAAGCTTATCATACCCTGTTAGCAGAGCAAAACGCTACCGATAACCATTCTACTGACAGAGTACTTTCCGTGCCTGGTTCAGTCTAATTGCTCTTTCACATCAGGCAACGAAGCAAATCGCACGCGATAACCATTCCATCGCCTTCAGTGACTACCTAGCTTGTTGACGTCATGCCATGATACTTCTAAATCTACATAGCAGCGGAGCAAACCTCATTGGGTAACCATTCTGCCGCTACATATCTTCATCCGTACCTAATTGTCACTATAATTTTGAACTTTAGTTTGAACGCACACATGATAATTATAGATTCAGTTCGACAATAATTTATTCATTTATATACTTCAGCTAGGGCAAAACGCTAACGTTATCCATCCAAGCTTCAGTGATTCATTTCGGGGTTACCATCAGTCACAGTTCGAGTTTTTAATTCGGCTGCTCACTGGGTCTGACCGCTATAGGTATCCATCCCGGTTCTGGTCAGCCGTGAGTCAAGTTCGATGTTATTTACTAACTAATTGTTGAAATACCTTCACCGAGTCTAACCGCTAACAGTTTCCATCTCAGTTCTAGTATATAATCTGTTAGTTAGTTAGTAGTTCATTAGTAGACATAAACAGTAACACTTATTCTGCCTCAACTAGGTCTAAACGCATCCGATTTCCATCCCGATTTCGGCAGACTAATAATCACAATTAGGTTACACTGATCACCAATTCAAACACCGAGCATCACTAACAGTACGGCGGGTTCCATAACCGCCCGAGGCAAAACGTAGTCGATAACTATCCCGGTTAGTTATGTTGCCCGCCGACCTACTTGCCGGACAACACATATAAGCAGCAACTAGAGCGAACAACACATTGTAACCATTCCGGTTGCTTCCCATAAGCCCTGTCCGAATCTCACCTAGTCGTCGTATCAGTACTTGGGTTGTGACGGTTCGACCTTATCTCTAAAGCGCTTCTTGTACTCTCTGCTCAGGTATTTTCGGTCTTCGTTGCTCAGCCTTTTCGGAAACAAGACATCTCGCACTATCATCCAACACTTACCTAGCCAATTCGTTCCTGGGAACGTGCTAATGAAATCAAACACCGGACTATCTCGGGCAATCCCTACGCTCCAGCGTTTGTCGTTTCTATCTGCACTAATAAGCACATCTATACCTGAGTTCTGCAAGAAAGCTTTGACTTCCACTAACTGGTGTGCACGTGCCAAACAAATTGCATACATAGTTCGAAAAGCCATTGCTTTGTACCATAGTGTAGCTCTCACATTATCACTGGCTAACAGTGTAGATGCCATTACTTTCATTTGCGTGTGTGACGTGGCACATGCTAACTGTTCTGCTACATCATGTAGTCCATATCCTTCTAGTGCCTTCGAGTAGTAGTAGGCCTGCTCAGCTGTGAAAAATTGCAAGTCTTTGTGCACAAATGGGACGGACGATTCCCCTAACTTTGCAATGTATTGATTAGATATCGGGTAGGCACTTTTCGCAAATGGCAAAATTTTCGGGTGTCTATGCTTTTGCTTTCTGGCATCTTTCACTTTGGTCATCAAGATTTCTTGCAGAACATCAGCATAGTGTAGCATCATCATCGATTGTGTAACTAGAATTCCCAGTTTATCGTGTGGTGGTAACTCCATTAACTCTGGAACCTGATGTAATTTTGGCAGTGTGATTGAAAGCGCCGCTACAAATGCATTGTCTGCATTCCAACTACGCCCCTCTAACAACATCGGATAGTATGCGAGGTGACCCTGCCTAGTGTTAAATGATGGAACATACACTTTGACCACTTTATCACTGGGTGGATCCATCACCGGTCGTTCAAAGTCATCTTTCAGCTTGTGTGTCTCATCGTGTTGTACCACAAACGCATTTTTTATTCCACTGAAGGCGGAAATATTGGAATCAGAACTTTCTATGAAAAGCGTGCAAGGCGCTTATATATATACGTACAGTACTGCATTGCTGTATGTTTTACACAGTGCTGGTCTATAGAAGTGAACGTGTTTCAACCGTGGGGGCATGAACGCCAAGAAACATGTAATTTCAGCTAAATTTCATCACAAACAAGTTAAATGGCAACAGCCAGCAAAAATTAAACCGATATACAAACCAAAGTTTCACCCCCCCCCCCACATGTGGCGTTTCGCCACAGCCAATCAGCGTCTCATACCTATATTGAAAGCGTCTCATACCTATATTGAATAATAATGACATGTTAAAATCTGTAATAGCTATAAGAACATTAAATTCACTGACGGTTTCTGTTAGGGTCGATTCATACTTCAATAGGGCATACGGACAAACGGACATAGGGCACCCGGACAAAGCGCGTTTCGTCCGTTTTTTCAATTCATACTTTTTAGGGCAAACGGACATTGGGACATCCGGACATACGGATGTAGGTACGGGCATACGGACAAAGGTGCAATTCATACTTTTGAGCCGTATGTCCGTTTGTCCGTATGCCCAACAATTTCGGGCAGAGTTGAACTGAATTTAACTTTGCCGGACATACGGACAAAGTGAAATTGTGCCGTTCAGTACGGATGAACGGACATACGGCTGAAGGGCAAACAGGCATACGCCTTAACGGACGAAAGTATGAATCAAACGGCCGTTCTGCCGTTCACTTTTTCCGGATGTCCGTTTGTCCGTTTGCCCGTATGTCCCAACGTCCGTACAGAAGTATGAATCGACCCTTATATACATACACACAGAATCATAGAACGTGTTAACACCAAATAGTTTTAACGCCAACTGCGCTAATCGTCATTGATGCAGCACACTTAAACCGATTTAAGGATTTTAAGCCTGAGCTAAATCGGTTTAAGCTAATCGTCAGTTAATCTGATTTGGTGCAGTCCACCCTTTGTTTTAATTTGAAGCAAAAATATGAAAATTTTATGGCACTTTTGCACTGTGCACTGCACTCACTGTGCTCAAGCTGATTGTTGTTGCGATGAAGTGGCGCAGTGGTCACGGTCAGTAGTAGTGTTCGGATCGGTTCCGCTGGAACCGACTAGAACCGGAACCGGAACCGAAGGTGTTAGTAGAACCGGAACCGGAACCGATGCAATTTTGGAACCGATAGCAGTTTTCAATTCTCTGTGAAAACTCAATTTTTTGTTCGACAGTAACTGTAAGTGTATATTTATGATACGTCTCCAATTGACCAACTTAGGCCTAAAATTCAAAATTTTAGTTTTCAAGTTTTTTCTGGTGGCTGCCGAGTGCCGTCCCAGACCCCAGCAACTTTCTGCTATAGTGTGCCTTGCTTTCATCTGTACGAAAGCATATGTACCAGTTCCTTGTGTTACCATAGATTAGAGATACCAGTTACTTGTGTACCATAGATTTGCGTAATTTATTGTTTATTCTATAGTTTTAGTGTTTTGTTCTTTGTTGTAGTAAAAATACAATATTTAGTAAATTTACGGTTTGTAACGTCATAACTTTGTGAAAGTTGCCGATTTCTCAGCTTTCGGACCCTCACCGGCCCGACAGCTATGTAGTTTTTAATGTTGTGAGCTGTTATTTTGATCATGCCCTTGGTAAAAAAGATTTTTTAAACATTACTTTTTGAACGCATTGCTAATAGGTGTAGTTTATTGTGTTAAAATGGCAATTTTTAGTTTTAACACGTTTCACAAAATCTAGAAGTTAATTCTCGTGAAATTTTTTTGCTGCGCCACTATTGCCGCCACTAACGAAAATAAGACAAAAATTGCACCTCGGCAAGATATTTGTCTTCAATTTAAGCTACTTTGGTTGAGGCACTGCTGAGCTAAGTTGTTTTAAAAATTAATCAAATTTTGCAAAATTTCAATTTTAATGCCGTCATAAACTTTGTCACACTGCTTCCAGAAGTTTCAAACTTTGCAAAAAGGCATGCCTGGTGTCTATCTTGGTAGCACTTTGGCAAAAAACTTTGTATCAGCAAGAAATTAAAATTATAGCATTTTGATTTATTGGAAGGTACTCAGAGCGCCCCCTTAAGCTATAATTTCTCGTTGTGGCTATTGTGGCAAATTTTAGATTTCAAAGTCTTGACTGATGAATTTTGGCTATAGCTGGCCAACGGCTATTTTTGAAATCAGGTAGACATAGTCGCCACCACCAATAAAACCGTACATACGCCACCGTGAATAAAATGGCCTGATATAGCTGCTACTGTGTTTTGGCAACATTTAAAAAAGGTTTGCTTTGGTTCAAACCGTGTCAGCCGAAATCCACCCTGAAATTTCATCACGGTCAAAATTTACATAAGGGTCCCCCCTTTGGCTTTTATTACGCGACCGAAAAATTTCCGATGTCTCCAGTTGACCAATTTGGTCTAAAATATAAAAAACTCGAAAATTTTCCCTGCGGGTTATCGCCTTAGGCCCAGACTCCCAACAGTTAATTTTATCAAAACTAAATTTGCTTAAAACAATTTTTCATCTTGGCGCTGACGTCTAACATTGTGATTTCAATCGCGCAAAGCCGACCTAGAGACTTAAAGCTGTGCACGGCTGACTCGCCAAACGGCAAACCGTCACCATTTCTTAGGTGCTGACTTGGTTTGAGTTGGAAGTGAAACAAGTTTGAGAGTTTGATGCATATTATTTGCAGTACCCAGATGAACGTCCAAAATTATGAGCAGCATATTGAAAAGAGGAAATAATGTATTTTGTGACAATACTTAACAAAATGGATAATGGAACCGGAACCGGAACCGACAGGGTGGAACCGGAACCGATTTGGAACCGGAACCGGAACCGATTTTGCCGACTGGAACCGGAACCGGAACCGATTTGAAAATTCGGAACCAGTCAGTAGGGTTGTTTTGATGTGGAAACTGCATCTAATCAAAACTAGTTTTGATTTTTGATGCATCAAATCAAATCAAATCAATCGATTTTCAAAAGGTTCAAATCAAATCAAATCAATCGATTTTCAAAAGGTCCAATTCAAATCAAATCAATCGATTTTCAAAAGGTCCAAATCAAATCAAATCAATTGATTTTCAAGAAGCCCGCATCAAATCAAATCAATTGGTTTTTGAGAACTCAACATCGAATCAAAACAAAACTGAAAAAATTACTTGTGTTCTACTGTTCTGATGCAGTTTTGATGCAGTTTTGATGCCGTTTTGATGTAGTTTTGATGCAGCGTGAAAAATTTATTTCTAATTTGTAAAAATCTAGTCTCAGCTTAAGGACGCGAGAATGCGTAATCATATAGGGTACACTTACAGTCCCGGCCAGAAATAGTGTCCCTTCGTCTTCGCGAAGGCGAAGATGCGAAGGCCCTTCTCGAATTCGCGAATATTAAATTAGAGCGAAGGCAAAACTGAATTATTTGCAGCTAGTGTGCCAAGGCCCAGTGTAGCTACATATGCGTGAAATACGTACGCTACGTGCATTTACGCTTATGTGCATAAGCAGGCTGACCCCTTGACCTGCGAAGGAATGCGAGAAACAGACACTTATTATGGCCGGGAAATATTCGCGAAGCCGCGAAGAAAAGGTCTTCGCTTTCGCGAAAAAAGGCACCCTAGTTATGGCCGGGACTGTACTATTGTAATTTGGTTTAGTGTATTAGTAGTAGCGTGCTGTAACCTGGTTATTGCGGCACGCTGTAGCGTGCAACCTACATACTTATAGCGTGCAGTATAAGTAGGTCGCACGCTACAGCGTTCGCCCTACTTATACGCACGCTTCAGAAATAGCAAGAAAAATTAAGACAGGAGGAATCGAACTACCGCCATCAAATACGCGGTTTCCTAATCCACCATCTTAACCACTAGGCCACTCCAACACTGACATCAATTTGCATAATATTTCTCGTATAGGCAGCGGCAGTGTAGTGGACTTCATTTTGCACTGGCTGTGTTGTGTATGTAGTTCTATCGCTAGGTAAGTACGTACATTCAGTTATGCATGTCGACAACTAGCAAAGTGACCTAGCAAGACTGTAGCCTAATGGATAAGGTGTCTGACTGCGAATCAGAATATTGTGGGTTCGATCCTCACCAGTCTTGAAGTGTTTTTGAAAAAATCACTAAAAATTTTATGTACGTTTTTAAAACCAAATTACAAGAAACTTATGGCACTGTTTGTTGTGCTAAAAGTAGTTGATACGCATGTGTGAAACCCTCGTGCATGTGCACTCAGAGCTTTACACTTTCACAGACACATGCGTATAAATCACTCATAGCACGCCAACTAGTGCCATAACCCATACTTATATAGTTTTATTATATAAATTGCAGTTATATTGTCGGCATGTGAATATTCACCTGTGTATTACGGGCCCCTTCAATAGCGGCGTATATTATAGTAGATATATTTCGGTTGGCCTGTGGGTTATAGGTGTGGCCCTGGGGGTGGTTGCATCAAATTAAAAATCCTACAATTGTAACAATTGTAAGTCCAAAATCAGGTGATTCGTTACGAATTCATTATATAATTTCATTACCAGTCATCTGATTTTCCACTTACAATTGTTACAATTGTAAGACTTGTAAGTTGGTGCAACGACCCCCCGCAAAATTTGCGAATAGATGCAAATAGATTACTATGCGTGGCTTATTCTGCCCACAGGACGCCCCCACGGCCCGGCCCGCCATTAGCCGGTGGCGGGCTGTTCTTGTTATACGCGGGCCCGGTCCAAAATCATCGGCTAGGCCAAGACCAACGGGTCATACGTGTGGCGGCTTCGGCCCGGCCTACAAAACTGTAGCTATTTAGTGCTGAAATTAGAAATTAAATATTATTTTGTCAATGAGTATGGAATATATATTGACACTCAGACCTCAGTTAATATCATAACAGTTTCTCTCCTCAGCAGAAGGGCTTGTTTACATCCACGATGCCCCTTGACCTGTTCTACTTCTACGTTGTAAAATTGTGAAACCAATCAGAAAACAAAAAATTTTCACCTTCGATAGCATCCTGTTGACATTAGGCTACATATGTAGTAATTGCCGAATTGCGTTATATTTTTAAATGTGTCTGCCAAAAAAATTACGTTCAAAATGGATCAGTATCAGAGTAATCGAATGTCGTTCTAACTTCTCGAATTGTAGGTAAATAAATACATACTCCTACGTCAGTGTTGGAAACGGTTTGGGGAGATCCACGGGTTGGGGCGAAACGGGGCAACGATTTTGTTTCGCGGAAATTTGGGATATCTAACGAGTGAGCTCGCATTCGAATTTAGTACGCTTACACATGAAATTTAGTTACGTACAAAAAGTTGGTAATGGTATTGTCAAAACTCAAAAGAAAACGCAGACACGTATCCCATATGGGTTCTGCGACAGGCTAGAATGGGCAAGGTCCTAAATTAAAACGTCTCCCAAACAGGTCCGTTGCAAATCCATCAGCCAATCAGATTTGGCTCCGCCCCCAAGCAAGCTACCGTAATCTCACGATGTGGGCGGAGCTAAAAGGCTGCTTCAGTCTGACAGGCTGATGGCTTTGCAACAGGGATCCATTTGGGGACGTGTCCAGTCGGGCCGCTGTCCTTCTGGGTACGTTGCACAGCCCAAGCGGATGCGTTTGCATGACCCATTTGGGTACCACAAAATTGATGCAAGCAAAATTGGTTCAGGAGGCTAACAAGGGCCTTTCAGATTGCTTGTCGGGTCTTCGGTGCAGCGTGGTAGACTTCTGGTCTGCCATGCTGTCAAAACCGGATGACAGCTCTTCTGTTAAACCCGGTTGGCTGGAGCCCGATGGCATTCACGCGTCAGAAACAGCCTTGAACCTCCTGACCGTCAAGCTTGCTGGGCTGGGGATACCGATTTGCATTCGTGGGTTCCGCCCCAATAAATCGTCCACATCCCCACGACCGGCAGCCGAGGCGAAAACTGCTGCTTCAACGTCCTCCGGCGATAACACCTCGCCCCTTCTGGCCAAGACCGACCGTAGTGCCCAGAATCCCACTCAGGACGAAGACGTTTTGATGGACTACGAAGCTCATCAAGCCTTGAACGAAAAGGCGAAGCGGATTGCGAATGACATTGAGGCCACGAAATCGGCCAAATAAATTTAAAATAATTTTTTGAACTTTAATATGGACCTAATTTTGTTGTTTTTTCACCGCAAAAGACGGTTTTTTTTGTTTTGTTTGTATAATATGTGCTAACAAATAAAAGCTCTATCTGTTCTTATCAGCTTAATCTCTGGTACAAGGGCCACGTGCCCTTTGAGATTAAACTGATTTTTAGGAGGCGGATGGGTGTCCCAGCTTGCTGAGCCCTGTCCACGGGTTGGCCCGGTATTGCAGTACCGCCGGGATCGGCCCTCTCCCCGAAAGGGGAGAAAAAATTATCAAAAAGAAGCTGGAAACAGCAGCTTATCTTGCAGATTTGTAGCAAAACATTACAAAATGACTTTTGAAAGTTGAAGGTAAACATTACTCTTTACAATCGATTATGATTATCGATTATCAATCATATTATGATTATTATCGATTATCGGTCTTCGGTGCAGCGTGGTAGACTTCTGGTCTGCCATGCTGTCAAAACCGGATGACAGCTCTTCTGTTAAACCCGGTTGGCTGGAGCCCGATGGCATTCACGCGTCAGAAACAGCCTTGAACCTCCTGACCGTCAAGCTTGCTGGGCTGGGGATACCGATTTGCATTCGTGGGTTCCGCCCCAATAAATCGTCCACATCCCCACGACCGGCAGCCGAGCCGAAAACTGCTGCTTCAACGTCTTCCGGCGATAACACCTCGCCCCTTCTGGCCAAGACCGACCGTAGTGCCCAGAATCCCACTCAGGACGAAGACGTTTTGATGGACTACGAAGCTCATCAAGCCTTGAACGAAAAGGCGAAGCGGATTGCGAATGACATTGAGGCCACGAAATCGGCCAAATAAATTTAAAATAATTTTTTGAACTTTAATATGGACCTAATTTTGTTGTTTTTTCACCGCAAAAGACGGTTTTTTTTGTCTTGTTTGTATAATATGTGCTAACAAATAAAAGCTCTATCTGTTCTTATCAGCTTAATCTTTGGTACAAGGGCCACGTGGCCTTTGAGATTAAACTGATTTTTAGGAGGCGGATGGGTGTCCCAGCTTGCTGAGCCCTGTCCACGGGTTGGCCCGGTATTGCAGTACCGCCGGGATCGGCCTTCTCCCCGAAAGGGGAGAAAAAATTATCAAAAAGAAGCTGGAAACAGCAGCTTATCTTGCAGATTTGTAGCAAAACATTACAAAATGACTTTTGAAAGTTGAAGGTAAACATTACTCTTTACAATCGATTATCTGCAACCATTTATGTTATTAATAACACCAATAGACGCTATAATTTAGTACGCTAATTCAGCATTAAATGTATTAAGTTTGAGTCAAAAGTGACAACCAGGCACAACTTGATCCAAAAACGTCTGACTTTTTGTTTCAACCAAAAACGTCTGACGCACAAAAAGTTTTTATACTGCCACGTTTCCAGTACCTAAACCGCTTAGCTTCCGTTCGTAAATCGGACTTATCGGAATTCGATAGAGTACTAACAGCAGTTGTTAAAAAAATCACCCATCTACCTCCGAATGCCGCTAAGCATTACTTATACGGCATGGTGGAAAAGGGTGGTCTAGGCTTTCTCCCTTCGGCGGAAGAGCTTGAAATTTCAAGTTGTAAAAGACGAGGCCAAAGTTGTAAAAGACGAGGCCAAAGTTGTAAAAGACGAGGCCAACAAAAAGGTCTTCATCCTGGACGTTACTTGTCCTTTTGAGAATGGCCCAGAGGCATTTGCTACTGCTCGACAACAAAAAGTTGAGAAGTATCAAGCAGAAGCGAATGCTTTCCGAGCTCTGGGCCCTTGACGCCATAATAGTCGGTGCTCTAGGGTGCTGGGATCCCTCCAATAATACTGTTTTGTCAATTATTGGGATACCCAAATTCTACCGAGCGAAAATGGTCCGATTCATAATTATGGAAACCATTTCATACTCAACCGACATATTTTGGCGTCATATACTTGGCAACAAATACAGAAGTCGTAGCAAATAAATTAACATTTGCTATTCTTTCTAGAACAGCCTTCGTCCTTGGATTCATCGGCCAGATGGTGGCGCGAGGCGACGTGGCCGGACCAGCGATGGGGATGGTACGGGACCAGTGCGTGGACCTGCTCCAGCAGTTCTGCAGCTCACAGCTGTGCCCCAACCCTACCCCCACCCGGCATCCCAACGGAAACCCTGGCAAACGCAGGAAAAACGGCGACGACTGCAACGATCCCCCTGCGGCCAAGAAGTCCAAGCCACCTCCACGTCCAGCGACCGATCAACCAGCACCACCAGTGGGACCTCTGCGTATCCTCAACAGCATGCCCTCGGAGCTTAACAGCAAGGTTCTGCTGGTCGGTGATAGTCAGGCCCGGAGGATCAAGTCCAAGTGGCTTTGTTCCTGCGCCCGGGTCGTAACACTGGCCGGCCAAACCATTCTTGCTGTTAAGTCCGCGTTGGCCAGCGTCACAATAGGCCCGAAGGTCGAGTCTATTGTGTTCTTGCTGGGCAGCGTGGACGTGCTCCAAGGGCAGGCTCACCACGTTGGGGAACGCATAAGAGCCCTCGTAGAGCTGGTGCGTGGTCCCCTCGGCTTTTCTGGGGACATTGCGGTGGTTAATATCCCCGCAATGGCGAAACAACCAGCGGCGGTAAAGGACGCTAATCGCAGCTTATCTGGGATGCCGTCCGGTCTCCAGTACAACGTGGTTGACTTCTGGTCAACCATGTTGTCCAACCCGGCTGATGTGACTACACTGAAAGCCAATATGCTGGAGTCGGACGGAATCCACATCTCAGACAAAGCTGCGATGTTCTTGCTTAGCCTAATTGCTGGTCAAGCCGTCCCTATCACCTGGATGGGCTACCGCAGAACCCCAGGCAAATCGGCGATTGGAGGACGAGCGGAAACCCCTGGCACCTCTGACGCACCAAAGGGGGACAACACATCGCCTCTCCTCGCCCCGAATTCCCCAGAGCTGTTGATGGATTACGAAACCCATCAGGCGCTCAATGAGAAAGCGAAAAAGATCGCTGCGGATGTAGAGGCCCAAAAAGCGGCCAATTAACTTGTTTTGACTTTTGACACTTGAACCTTGATTTCTTACCGCAGAGACGGTTTTTTTTCCTGTATGCATAACTTTGTTAAACAAGAAAAATTTCTAATCTGTTCTTATCAGCTTAATCTCTGGTACAAGGGCCACGTGCCCTTTGAGATTAAACTGATTTTTAGGAGGCGGATGGGTGTCCCAGCTTGCTGAGCCCTGTCCACGGGTTGGCCCGGTATTGCAGTACCGCCGGGATCGGCCCTCTCCCCGAAAGGGGAGAAAAAATTATCAAAAAGAAGCTGGAAACAGCAGCTTATCTTGCAGATTTGTAGCAAAACATTACAAAATGACTTTTGAAAGTTGAAGGTAAACATTACTCTTTACAATCGATTATCTGCAACCATTTATGTTATTAATAACACCAATAGACGCTATAATTTAGTACGCTAATTCAGCATTAAATGTATTAAGTTTGAGTCAAAAGTGACAACCAGGCACAACTTGATCCAAAAACGTCTGACTTTTTGTTTCAACCAAAAACGTCTGACGCACAAAAAGTTTTTATACTGCCACGTTTCCAGTACCTAAACCGCTTAGCTTCCGTTCGTAAATCGGACTTATCGGAATTCGATAGAGTACTAACAGCAGTTGTTAAAAAAATCACCCATCTACCTCCGAATGCCGCTAAGCATTACTTATACGGCATGGTGGAAAAGGGTGGTCTAGGCTTTCTCCCTTCGGCGGAAGAGCTTGAAATTTCAACCATAACCCATGTTTTCAAACTTCTGAACTCCTGCAACGGAAAAATTTTGAAATTTTCCTGGGATTCGTTATATCAGACTGTTAGACAGTGGGTGAAAGAGGATCCTTCAGAGCAGGATATACTAGACTTTCTTAATGGTTGTACAGTAGGAAAGTTTTCTGTCGCACTTTCAGGCTGTGGGGGAGATCCAACTAGTCTATGGAAACGCTGCCGTAAGCTCTTTCGTGACTTGTTCAGAAAAATTGAGGCAAAGTTTACTTTTAACTCAGGCGCGTTGGAGCTCTTACTGTACAATACGGATGGTGAACACATCCGTATTGATGCGAGCAACAGTAAAGTTCTATACCAAACTTTGCGCAAACTGCTTCTCGCATATCAAGTTCAAGCCCTCCCTTCAAATTGAGGTCAACAAAAAGTGCACGGTAACGTCCAGAGGCCTTCGGCCAGATATAGTTGTAAAAGACGAGGCCAACAAAAAGGTCTTCATTCTAGACGTTACTTGTCCTAGAAGTTACTTCATTCTAGAAGTTACTTGTCCTGTTCTAGAAGTATCAAGCAGAAGCGAATGCTTACCGAGCTCTGGGCTATCAAGTGACCCTTGATGCCATAATAGTCGGTGCTCTAGGATCCTGGGATTCCATCAATAATGCTATTTTGTCTATTATTGGGATACCCAAATTCTACAGAGCGAAAATGGTGCGATTCATTATCATGGAAACCATTTCTTTTTCAACCGACATATTTTGGCGCCATATACTTGGCAACAAATACAAAATTCGTAGCAAGTAGATGAACCATTGTCTTATTTCAGAACTTGCTGCATTCGTCCTTGGCTTCATTGGGCAACTGGTGGCGCGCGGAGACGTAGCTGGACCTGCAATGGGAATGGTGCGAGACCAATGCGTGGAGCTACTGGAACAATTCTGCGCCTCCCCTCTATGTCCATCCCGACGCCAACCAGCCCAATTCCAGCCTCAACGGAGGAACCCCGACAATCCGCGCAAACGGGGTGGGAATCGTGAGGCGGGTGAACCCTTTCCCAAAAAATCGAAACCTCCGCACCCACCCCCAGAGCCGGTTCGAGTCACCAACAGCCTGCCCTTGGAGATTTCCAGCAAGGTGTTGCTGGTTGGGGATAGCCACGCCCGCCGCATCAAACCGAAATGGCTACGGTCTTGTGCGCGCGTGGTATCTCTGGCCGGCAGCACTATTCTTGCTGCTAAGTCCGCAATGGCTAGCACCAAAATAGCTCCGTCGGTCGAGGCTATTGTGGTTATGCTAGGCAGCGTGGATGTCCTAAAAGGACAGGCTCACCACGTTGGTGCTCGACTACGGGAGTTCTTTGACTTCCTGCGGGGTCCGGTTGGCTTTTCCAACCGTATCTATTTCGTCAACATACCGGCCATGACGAAATGCTCAGCGGCGGTTCAGGAGGCTAACAAGGGCCTTTCAGATGCCTTGTCGGGTCTTCGGTGCAGCGTGGTAGACTTCTGGTCTGCCATGCTGTCAAAACCGGATGACAGCTCTTCTGTTAAACCCGGTTGGCTGGAGCCCGATGGCATTCACGCGTCAGAAACAGCCTTGAACCTCCTGACCGTCAAGCTTGCTGGGCTGGGGATACCGATTTGCATTCGTGGGTTCCGCCCCAATAAATCGTCCACATCCCCACGACCGGCAGCCGAGCCGAAAACTGCTGCTTCAACGTCCTCCGGCGATAACACCTCGCCCCTTCTGGCCAAGACCGACCGTAGTGCCCAGAATCCCACTCAGGACGAAGACGTTTTGATGGACTACGAAGCTCATCAAGCCTTGAACGAAAAGGCGAAGCGGATTGCGAATGACATTGAGGCCACGAAATCGGCAACCGATAATTTATGTTCTTCGTAAGTTCCTGTCTAAGCTGGCACACCAACTAGGGAATTTTTTAATTTTTCACCAGATTCATCATCAAGCATCTAAAGATTTTTAGCCATGATGTGGACAAAGTTCGGTCCTTGTAACGGTTTCACGCAAGCCCAAAGAGCGCGGCCCCCCTTGGCTCGCCTTGCTCATCGCAACCTGTCTCGCTTTCTGCCGCTGTGCTGGTCGTACGGCACGGTCTTGGAGTCCCGAGAATTTCCTGTGGAAAAGGGAACACTCCGAAAAAACTTCCTGCCAGAGATGCTGGACGGAAGGGGGACCACAGGGAAATTTTTCACTGATTTTGAAACAAGAAAACCGGGTCCGAACCGAGACTTTCGACTACCGAGACCGAGACCGAGACCGAGACTGGGCTAGTCTCGGGATTTTTGAGCCCGAGAACGAGAATTTCCGTCCCCGACTTATCTTAGTCTCCAGTGTTGGAATGGATAACGGGATGGAACTACTTTTCTTTGATCTCCAGTGTTGAAATGGATAACGGATTAAACAACTTCTTTCGTCCGGGTGTTCGGAATGGATAACGGACTAGATTATTATTTCATTGTCTACAGTGTTTCAATCGATAAGCAACTAAACTACTTATTTTGGTCTGCAGTGTTGGAATGGATAACGGACTAAACGACTTATTTTTATCATCCAGTGTTGGAATGGATAACGGACTAAACTGGGTTTATTTTGGTCTTAATGTGGACTAGGTAGATAACCGACTAAAGTCATTATCATCTTTCAGTGTTGGAATGGATAACGGACTAAACTTCTTATTTTTAATTCTCCAGTGTTGGAATCGGTAGCGGGACTAAATCTTTATTTTCATCTTGCAGTGTTAAAATGATAGGGATAAACTTCTTTATTTTCGTCTTGCCAGCTGTTAAAATGATAACGGACTAAATTCTTATTTTCGTTGTAATATTTCAAATGAATAGCGGACAAAACAGCTAGAAATATGTTTTTCAGCTGCTCGATTTACCACTAATTTCAGAGATTACCAATCGTGTCTCACTCTATTAAAGAAGCTGGTCAATTCACCATTACCAAGATTTACCGCGTGATTAATATATTAACTATTATCTTCTAAATCAAGCGATCCCTGTATGTACTATTTGCCATTACTTAGCCCATTACTTTAGACCAGTACGTAAATACCGCTGGACTAAATGGTTTTTACATGGACGCCAGTCATTAGTGATGCCAAACAAATAAAACCGATGCCATTTCATCAGTCAACACATATACTTTTAGTCACTAATTACCAACACCTGAAATGCATTTCGTTTGAAACTGTTTTGAAACCTGTTTAAATTTTTTATCATTCAGACCATTTGATATCCAAAATACACCCTGTAACCTCAGAGACACTGAGGAAATATCTTACAAATTAAAATATCTCCTAGTGATTTTTGTGGTTTTGGTTTTTCTTTTTTAATTTTTTTTGCTCTCTAATTTTTATTTTTTATTTTTCATCCTTCAAATATCATTATTGTGGGCCACACTCCAGGAACATTCCTGATATTTGAAATATGTAATTTAGAACAGATTTTTATGATGTAAGGTTGACCACAATGATTATAATAAATTATTTGGGTTGCTTCATATGAAATTATGAGATGAAAAAACTTTATGTTTTTAATATGTCACATGCATTAAGAAATATTTTTGTAGCCCAAATTTCACTGACTTTTCAATGTACACCCAGTGTAGTGAATATTTGCCTAATATTTCACAAAGTTATTTATCCATTTATTGATTTTTCAAGTGTTTGTGATGGCATTTGTTTTCTGTTTTCATTCTGAGATTTAAATCATAAAATTAAGATACCAAGTAGGATTGCTGGCTGTAAATTGACTCTTGAAAGTTTGCTGAAAAATTCACCTATTCCAGAAGTTTATTGCAAGGTTTCATTTTGTTTCTCAATTTTAAAGTTTCTCTAGCACCCCTTATCCTTCTGTCCATAACTTGGCTGCACTAAGTTTTAGGTTTTAAGCTCTAGCTGCACTTACTTTCGCATCTACTACATCACTAATCATTATAAACCATCACCATTAGCAGCCATTCCACAGCCAGCCATTCACCGCACAACCACAGCCAGCCATTCACACAGTCACAACCTTCACCCTCATAAAAAATCGCAGAAGCAGCATTACTTTACATCATACATACATACATACAACTACATCAAGCTCTCTATTTGTCGCATTCATCAAAACTACAAATTTTTGTTCGTCACATATCTACCGGCCAACCTCATACATTTACGCATAGCTCATCACGTACATACACCAGCAACCGTAAACTTTTTTTACCACCGTCTCTATATTCTAGCAGTAGCGTCGCCAGGTTTTTTAAAATGGGGGCAATGCAACTAAAAATTTTTCAGAGCGTATTTCGTGCATTATCGTTATAGTCCTGTCTGCGATCGCTTCGCGGGAACGAAAGAAAGATAGCTTTCAGACGTTTTGTCATCAGCTGAAATATATTTTTAAAAAAAAGTAACACGAGAAGTGAGCACAATGCAAGACTAGCTAATTCTTCAGTTACTAAGCCGAGAGTTCCAGGTTACCCTTTAAGCTTAAGACCTTACAGGCACTACATCTGAGAGATGCAGCTGACTTCTTCAATACTTCCTGAACTCAGGGGGCATCCCCCTAAGTTGAGTACGGGGTCTTGAAATGAGAGAGAGGATACCCCACCTCTGTAGAGCACTATGTCTTCAGTAAACTGACCGGGTCATATTGCCCCTAGAAACCGTACAGAAATGGGCGTATTATTTCCACAGCAGTTGGACACAGGCACAAAAGTATAAAATGAAGACTGTCATCTATACTCTTCCTATTATGTACTCTTGGTGGTGTATAATAACAGTAACTTATAATATATGTTTAAAAATAAGTAATAAAGGCCTGGTAAGTTTTTCATAACTGAATATTAAAGCAGCGTGAAATTTTGAGATTTCACACAAAATTTGATTGGCCGCTGCATGTGAATCCTCTTGAAAACGTGGATTCTAGGACATACACCGAGTCTAAGCTAAGTAAGCTTTATGACTCCTCGTCCTCACCCATTGATTTGGTGTGAGTGTGAATTACGTTATTTTTTTCCTGTTGTGCCACAGCACGACAGGTCTCTTAAACTTTGATTTCTGGCGGAATACACTGGGCTTGTAGTGCGATGTACGTCTGTGCGTTAGTTTGCTTTGCATATTAAAGCTACTGCGCCAGCGTCACATCATTCTCTAATGCAAAAGTTACGCTGAGACCTAGAAAAATGTCAATGTGCGTTTGTTTAGTTCATGTGTGTTACATAGTGCGCGTGTGTCACATTGCTGATAGTACCAACATTTGACCAGATAATTCTGTTGGCAGCATCTTACATATGTTTCCTGCGAACTGTAGTCATTTTTGGTCATGAAACATAATTTGTTAATAATTTGTTATACATAATTTGTTGTAAGATAATTAAAACTACTCCCAGTTTTTGCATAAACAACTTATTGTAAGATTGCATAAAAACGCATTGAACTTTTGCATACACATTTTACAATAAGATGATTATCTGCTGCACAACAGGTTTTAGCTGACCTGCTGGTCAGGTTACTTTGAACATAATTCTTAATACTTACTGAAGGTTTTGCCGCAGGTTGAATTTATTACCATATCATGTATCTTTTACCTAATTTTTTGCAGTTAGGTAATCTTCAGGAGGAAGTTGCCCTGATTTGTCCTGTTTTTATTGATTCAGCCGAGTATACCTACAGCAGTGGC
>JASANF010005210.1:0-17807 GCA_030248245.1 Trissonchulus sp. WLG1_4
CCCACAGGTAAAGTTAAATTTTAACCTTACCCGCAGTTTAACTTTTAACTTTAACCTTACCCACAGGTAAAGTTAAACTTTAACCTTACCCACAGTTAAACTTTAACTTTATCCTTAGGTAAAGTTTTGAGAATACGATTTTACCTTCACCTTACCTGTGGGTAAAGTTAGCCTAACTTTACCTGCAGGTAATTTTGAGAATACGGCCCCTGAGCAACTTTTGTTCTTATGATGCATGATTATTTTCGCGCGTTTTCAAAACCCGCATTTCAGGAGCGCGATTTCACAGGAAAAAAATGGGATCAAGTGCAGTTGGAGGGGGAAAAATAGTGGACCTATTTTTTGGTGTAGAGCACCTTGAGGGAAGCATTTTTTGTAATAGAACCCCTATCCACAAATTTGGATTTTCTGAGCTATGACCCCTTGAAAATTGCATTTTCAGTGTTTTCGGAAGTGAACGTAGGCCAAAGTTCGAAGCCAAAAATGGCTATAATCTTTGTTTTTGGATAGTTTTGAGTGCGTTATGATGTTTTAAGGCATCGTCTAGGCTTAGCTGGCAGGATTCTCTAGGCTAAGCTGGCAGGATTTTTTCTTAAAATTTCGATTATTGCCTAAGCCTGAGCCTAAGCCTGAGCCTGAACCTAAGCCTAAGCCCCATACTAAGCCTAAGCCCTAAGCCTAAGCCTAAGCCCAAGCCTAAATTAAGGCCAAGTTTGAATTTGGTCAAAAATTGGACGTTTCTGGCGAATTTGGCCAATTTTTTGGCAGGAACCCGGTCAAAGAGCCTTTGTTTTGATTCTAAAAAATTGTAAACAATAATATGACACCATTTAGAGACGATTAGAACGGAAAAAACAAGGGCTTCGGAAAGAAATTGCGAAAACGTCCCTCACTGAGGGTTCAGATTGCGGGGGGTCATATCTCAAAAAATCCAAAAAATGAAATAGGGGTTCTTGAAGCAAAAATGCTTCCCCCAAGGTGCTCTACTCAAAAAAATAGGTCCGCTATTTCCCCCCCCCCAACTGCATTTAACCCAAAAAATGAGTACAAAATTCATACCAAATTTATCCAAAAAAGTTTTGTATAAATTTTGTAACTTTTGTATAATTTTTGTATAAATTTTGTACTTTTTTGTGCATTTTTTGTGCAATTTTTGTACTTTTTACTTTTTTCGGTTTTTAGGCAATAAGAATTTTTTCACAATTTTTTTTAATATTTAAGAGTGCAACATGCAATATTTTTACAAGTATTCCTAATTTTTTTAGTTTTTAGAAAAATTTTTTTCGACTTTTGTACTTTTTTGTATAAATTTTGTACTTTTTTTTCTTTTCTTTTTTTCTTTTTCCTGTGCTACTATGCAGGCACTGGCGGTGCGTCCAGTAGCGTACCCAGGGCCGGTATTCATACACAGTACATATACGCTTGCTAGCGATCGGTCGTGTATAAAATCGCTCTGCTGTGTTTATATTAATCGATATTGTCTGTGATCGTTGTTTGCACATATCAAGAGTACATAACTTCTCTTTGCACTCGTATATTTTTATTTGCTCTAATTTCGTAGATTTTTCTTCGTTTTGTATTCTATTCCGAGGTGGAATATTTTACGGACTCCAATATTTTTGCTACTGTTGATTTCTATATTTCTAATTTGATTTTATTGCTCTACTACGCTAATATTTCGCCGGATTTTTTTTTTTGATTATTTTGGTGCTGCGTTACGTTTGTTTGCTTAATGCTACCCAGCTATTTCGTTTTCGTTGTAATTTTATTAATTGCTGTTGTTGAAATGAGTCAGTCAACCCGTTCTAAAAGCGCTAGTAAAGATATTGACACCCCCAAAAACGGATCTGCTCAGAAAGACTGTGACAAACTCTCGTTGGCGATGCTGGCCAAGCAATTCAGCGAATTTTCGAGCAAACTCGAAAACCTAAATGAATCGGTAGCGAAAGTTTCAGACATTGATTCTTTGAAATCGGAATTATTGGGTGTGCTAAAGGATCAAATTGAGCCATTGACTTCGAAAATTGCTGATTTGGAGGACGGACTAAATTTTTTGGGTTCTGAGGTAGATTCTTTGAAAACGGCAGTGGGGGAGGCCACAAACCTTTCTGAAAATGCCAGTAAGGCTGCTTCCAAGATAGAAAAAACCCAACAGTCGTTTGCGAGTAAATTGGAAACCTTGGAACAGGATTTGAAAACTAACAATATTGTGGTCTATGGTCTGGTCGAAACCAAGGAGGAAGCGCCAATCTATGTAGCTCTAAATTTGCTACAGAAAAGCTTTGGTTTCGAACAGCCCGATCTAATTCTTGACGATGCGTTTAGACTTGGGAAACCAAGACGGGGGCCCCCACGCCCGCTAAAAGTGAAACTAGTCTCTAAAATAGGCAAGGACCGAATCATGAACTTTTTTCGTGAAAACCGAAATCATTTTTTGGAACAAAACGTTCGTATTCGAGACGATCTAATTTTCCCAATTCGAAAATTTCGCTCTGAGTGTTACCCAATCATGAAGAAACTGTATGATTGTGGAAAGCAGCCAGCTTATTACTCGGGGGACGGAGTTATGTTCCAGGGGCAGAAATTTACTAACTTTGCCCAGTTCAAGCAAGCGGCTGATATGTGTTTACAAGAACATGTTAATTAAGGCATATATATCCTTGTTATGTAATTTCTACGTATCTATAAAGTTGACATAATGTCCAGGTCAATTTATGCAAATCTATCTTTGGTTTATATGAATATACAAGGCTTGTCAATAGACAAACTTTTAATATTCAAAGATTATTATAGAGACCCAGATATTATGTGTTTCTGTGAAACTTGGAAGTTCAATTTCCAAATGGGAGATTTAGAGATTGAAGGGTACAATAATTTTTACACTAACCGTGAAATTTTTAACAGAAATGCAATCAGAAATTCAGGAGGCATTTCAGTGTATATTAAAAAGTGCATATCAGCTGATGTTCAATTACTAAAACATGAAACTACCTCCGATTTTTTATGGTTAAAAATATTGTACAATAACTTGTCAAGAGATAAAATTATATTTTTATGCGTAGCTTATATACCACCGAATAACTCGCCAAGACACTGTTCAGCTCCTTATGATTTGTTTGATGAACTTACCAGCAGAACGCAGAAACTTATGTTGTCAAGAAATAGTGACATACTAGTTATTGGTGATTTAAATGCCAGAACTGGTAGCTTGATCCCAGAATACAGTAGATTTGATGAAAAATATGATCTGTTCGGGGACATTAACACTGCTCCGCCAACTTGTATAAGAACTTCAAAAGATTTAACAGTGAATAATTTTGGGACCAAGTTACTGAAATATTGTTCTATGAATAATATGTATATGTTAAATGGTTCTGTGGGCACAGATGCTAATATAGGAAATTTCACAAATGTGGGTCATTGTTTTACTAGTTTGGGTGGTAGTGTTGTTGATTATGGTTTATGCTCAAGTCGATTTATTGACTGCATTCAAGATTTTAAAATCGATGTAAATTTCAACTGCAATAGTGATAACAAAGAATATTCTTCTCATTTTCCAATAAAAATAAATCTTGAAATTGAGCAAAAACCAATTATACCTGATGCCCCTCTGAAACCAAAAGATCGTAAACTGCTATGGACGCAACAAAATCAACAAAAATTTTTAAACTATTTAGAGCTTCCAAACACAAAAGTCCAAATTCATAAATTAATACATTCTTGTGCTTCAATAGAAACACAAGAACAGATCGATATATTGATTAACAATGTGCAAACTTTGCTTACAAAACCTTTTCCAGAGAAACCACACAGAAATGTTACCACTAAACTAGGTAAACCATGGTGGAATAAATTTTGTACGTCTGCTAAAAAAGTCTTCTATGAATCCGTCAAATTGTACTCAAAATTCAAGAATACTCAAACTGAAACACACTACAAAATTTGTAGAAATCGGTATAGAAAAGAAATACGGCGAGCAAAACGTAAGTACTATCTGCAGAAGTCAAAAGAGCTTCAAATTGCCAACAAACAAGACCATGCTTACTTTTGGAGACTATTAAAAGCAAAAGTCTTTTCCCCAAATTTACCTAACTTAGATTTTTCGCAACACTATAAACAATTGTTATGTCAAAATAACGAAACTGCAAAAAGCGAACATTATGCAATTTCTATAGCCGCATTTATTAATAGTGGGACTCAAAGTTACCAATTAGATAAAGAGATCACATCAGATGAAATTACTAACGTTATTGAACAACTCAAATCAAATAAAAGCCCTGGAATAGACAAAATAATACCAGACCAATTAAAAAGTAGTAATGACGAACTAGTCAAATTTTGGGTAACTCTATTTAATAAAATTTATAGCACTGGAATCTACCCACGTCTTTGGGCTATGGCCAAAATAGTGTCTATCTACAAAGGAGGGGACACAAATGATCCTAACAACTATCGTGGAATTTCACTTTTAAGTAATTTAGGAAAAGTTTTTGACACAGTTCTTGTTAGACGCTTACAAGACTGGCTTGAAACAAATGATTGTAACAGCATTTTTCAGTTGGCATACAGGAAACACTTATCAACTGTCGACTGTCTGTTTGTGCTTTATAGCATAATTACTACGTACTCAGCAAATCGAAAAGTGCTATACGTGGCTTTTATTGATTTTAGCAAAGCATTTGACCGAATCAACAGACTCGGACTACTATATAAATTAACAAAAATGAGAATATCAAGTAAATTCTTAAAAATATTAAATTCAATATACTCCAACACCAGTTTTTCTACAAATGGAAGTTCAGAATTTATTTCTACTAACGTCGGTGTGCCTCAGGGCGCAGTTCTGTCACCATCACTATTCAGTATTTATCTGTCAGATCTGCCAAGTTTTTTGGAAAAACAAGGTGCATCAGGGATAACTTTACATAATATTAATATTAATGTAATAATGTATGCAGATGACATGATAATAGTAGCTGATTCTCCACATAATCTGCAAAAATCACTTGACTTATTGAAACTGTATTGTGAAAACTGGGACATTGCTGTGAATACCGAAAAAACAAAAATTTCATGTTTTCATTCTTTTAATGTCAGCAAACCTAGTTTCTCAATCTCATATGGTAATATAAAACTTCAACAAGTAGAATCAATTAAATATCTCGGATTTTTGCTTTCCAAAACAGGAGTCGCAGCAAAAACTTTAATTGAAAATAGAATTGACTTAGCAGAAAAGTCTAAGCATTATTTGCTGTATCTATTGTCAAAATTTACAGCTGTTGAGGCTAAAGTTAAATTACAATTGTTTGATACTCTAGTTACGTCAGTGTTACACTATGGGTGCGAAGTGTGGGCATTTTTAACTTATCGAGATTCTGATCAAATATTTTTGCATAACATAGCAGACATTTCAGAAAAAACGCATATCTCCTTTCTAAAACGATTATTGTTAGTTAAAAGAACTACACCGACTGTAGCAGTATACTCAGAAACTGGCAGATACCCATTAGTAATAAGTCGTATCTGTCGAATGATAAAATTTTGGATTAAAATAATAAACTCTCCGAATACCTCTTTAGTCAAACAAGGCTACTTTGCACTATGTAACTTGGCTTTCACAAAACCCACACATCGAACCTGGGTAACTAGTCTCGTATATCTATTATCTAGCCTAAATTGTAGCTATGTTTGGGAAAGACAGGAAGAAAATGAAATTTCGGACTTACTAAATAGTATTAGAAAAAAATTAATTCTAAAATTTGAAAACCAGGTATGCACAGAAATTTGTATGTTGACAAGCTTAGATCTTTTCAAAAAATTCAAAACAGGATTTACTAGAGAAATTTACTTAGATGTAATAAAAAATAAAAGCCATCTAAAAGCTTTTACCAGCCTTCGTCTTCGATCCCACGATCTTGAAATTGAAAGAGGCAGATGGGATAGAAGGCTTACCCATCGTCTACCACGAAGTGAAAGATTATGTAATCTGTGCAATTTAGAAGAAGTTGAAGATGAAATTCATTTTTTGGTCAAGTGTCCCTTGTATCACGATATCAGAACTGAGTTGTTGAGTATTGATTGCTACAATTTAGGACGAGTAATAGCTGAACGTGTGTTTTGTTCACTAATTTCTTCAAATGATACTGATGAGTTGCGAAAACTTGGTAAATTTATTTATCTTGGCTTTAAGATGCGTACTAGTGCATTACAACGTTCACGTTAGTTGTATTCGTTGATTAGTATTTGCTTATTATTTGTATACGATGCTATGTTAGCAAGCTATGTATTGCATATTTTGTTTGTACTATTAGCATAATATGTCCCTTTCAGGGATTTTATGTTGGCAAATACCAATAAACAAACAAACAAACAAACATAAAAGTCGGGATAAAAAGCTAGGCTTTTTATCCGTAAGTCTGGCTTGAAAAAGCCGAGATAAAAAGTCTGGCTTGCGCACAAGCTTGGATTTTTATCCGAGCTTTTTGGTCAATCCAGGCTTGTTCAAGCCTGGCTTTTTATCCGAGCTTTTTATTCATAATGAAAAAATCAATAAAATATACGTGGAAGCCGGGATTATAATCCGAGCTTGATTTTTATGAATACCATAAGCTCGGCTTTTTATCCCAGCTTTTATGAATACCAAAAAGCCTGGATAAAAAGCCGAGCTTGGTTTTATGAATACGAAAAGCCGGGATTTTAAGCCGGGCTTGCTCAAAGCTAGGATAAAAAGCCGAGCTTGCACTTTTATGAATACGGGTACAGGATTTCGCGAAGGGGGGGGGGGCTGAACTGGTGGTCGACGACGGGGTGGGGGGTGAAACGCACACGCAGACCGCGGCAGTCTGCAGAAGGTTTAGTTTTTTAGAATTTTTAAACTGATTGCTTGGGGAGCAAGGCGGTTCCTACAAGAAGCATATATACTTGGCCGAATAGCACAAGCATATATGCAGGTCTCCCTGTTAAATTGGGGGTCCTCAATTCTTTATAACCTATACTCGTTTTCTTGTGCTTCATGCACTTTAATCGTATTTCTAAGCTGTACATATATATTGTTGACTGTTAACATTTCAAAAGACTTTTTCATACACCCATAATACATACATAAACTAAGAGTTTTTAATTTTACGTGTAAATCACCACACTTATGTTTTATTTATTTGTATATGTGATGAAATGTACTTTTAAATGTGTATAATTTACAATTTATATGTCTCACATTCTTTTACTCTACCGTCCTCATAGACTAAGATAAATCACAAAAATTTAAACTTAATGTCACTTCTGCTTTCACATGCCTAGAAAGTAAGTTCTGGATATTAGTGTCTTTTACATGTCCAAGGTCTCTTCCGCGTTTACGTTTACGTGATAAAATGTATGTAAGTTCTGCATATCTGCATATGTACTATATAAAGTTTTCTTGTGTGCAAAAAAGAAAAACTGCTCCACTGCAAAGATTCTTAGCTAAACTTCACTTCCCTTCTATTAATTTGCTGTCCTAACTTCATTAATCATTTTCAACAGAAATTTTCATTAACCACAGAGGACCTTCAATGAGCCGATGGCCGCCACTAACATTTTAAAGAATTACTTATACTAGACTAGTATAAGTAATATTATTGACAAAATAATTGACACATTCTGAGAGTTTATGCTTAGCTCAAACTTGATTCGGTTCAACCCAAAAGGATATCCGGTATGTCCCTAAGAACTAAACAAACGGTGAGTACTGAGACTACGACAAAAGAAGACACTGTCGTGATTTTCGAGTAAGTTTTAAATACTTTATTATATAAAAGAATGCTACACAAACACAAAACGTTTGGGATTCCCCTGAGTTCAGTTGCTTGCGCCAAGGCCAAAAGGCTTGCGAGGAGAGCCCCAGTCACAAGATAGCCCAAGCTCACACTCACGCAACAATCACCCAAGTCTAATCAGAGACATAAAAAGGGGGCTAACAATAGGAACGTAACCTGTCCTAGTATAATGGGACATCGGAATCTTGTGACTGGGGTAGGCGGCACGGGACCGCCAGTAAAACCAGGCCTCCTGCTCCTCCCGCGTGAACCTCGGATTACTTGGTGGCCCCCCACAGCCAGGCGAACATACACATATACACATAATATGTTAAAGAAGCAACGCCTGCTGGCAAGCCACGGGTAATCCTCTTGGCCTTCTCAGGCTGAGGACAGCTCGAGTCGTTTCCGAGCGACACCGCAGCTGTGAGGGTGGTAAAAAAAAACTGATTGCTTTGATATTGAAAAAAGTTGCAAAGAAAAAAATTATAGTGGTTGCAGTGCAGAGCTTTTTTAGAATTTTTAAATAAAATTTGCATTGAAAAACCAATTCTAAGCAACACTTGTCGTGAAATCATAGCGATTGCAGTGGTTTGGGGGCGGCAGCCTCCAGAAGCTGGAGCTTTTTTAGAACTTTCAAATAAAATTTGCATTGAAAAACCAATTCTAAGCAACACTGGTCGTAAAATTAGAGTGGTTGCAGTGGTCTGGGGGCGGCAGCCCCCAGAAGCTGGAGCTTTTTTAGAATTTCTAAATAAAATTTGCATTGAAATAGCGATTGCAGGGGTCTGGGGGCGGCAGCCGGCACCCCTAGAAGCTGGAGCTTTTATAGAATTTTAAAATAAAATTTGCATTGAAAAAGCAATTCTAAGCAACACTTGTGAACGTCAGTGGCGTAGCCAGGGGGGGGGCAGGGGGCCCGGGCCCCCCCCTCAGCGATTTTGGCCCCCCCCTCAGCGTTTTTGGCCCCCCCCCCCTGGGAGCCAAGGGCCGAACCCCCCCCCCCTTTGTCCAACTCATAAAAAAAATTTCAAAAATTTCCAATGTATACGCCTCCAATTGACCAAATTTTGCCTAAAATTAAAAAATTTCTCTAGGGGCTGCCGCCCCCAGACCCCCGCGATCATTCTACTTTCTTGGCCAAGTGTGGCTTGAAATTAAGTTTTCAATACAAATTTTAATTCAAAATTTTAAAAACGCTAGCTTCTGGGGGCTGCCGCCCCCAGACCCCCGCGATCATTTTACACGCCAGATATATATATATATATATATGTATATATATATATATATATATATATATATATATATATATATATATATATATATATATCAGGGTTTTTTTGTGTAAAATAGGGTGTATTTACACATCGGCCGCCTAATTTACACAGCAAAAAATAAAAATACACACTGATTTACACAGCCCCATTTTTCCCCAAAAGTTGATGAAACGGCCTATTTTGGTTGTAAAAATTACAAAAATTCGCGAAGTGGCGATTTGTGCCTGTGACTTGTTTGTCCTAACAAAATTAAGTCTATTTTTTGACTCCAAAACAAAAATCTTCAGTTTCTACTCTTAAACGGCTTATGATTTTTTTATTTTAGCATTCGTTTTTATGCACTTGAAAGTTGACAGTGAAAAATCTGCCATGCTGAGCCTTTCTGTGCGATTGCTTGTCCTACTTCAAACTACTGTAAAAGTTCTACACCCGAATTGGAAAAAAAATGAGTAGGATCTAGCTGATAGAACAACTCTCTATCTGTGTAAACCATGCATAGAACACGGGGTCTCGGCCTGGGGGTTAGGGCTTGTTTCAGAATTTTCGAAATTCTAGGAGGGCTTTGCCCTGGCGTGTCGGAGACTTGAACTGACAAAAACGCAAAAATTTTCAATTATCTCGTATTTTTTATTTTCGAGCCTCAAAGTCGAAATATTACTTTTCACGTGAAAAAAACTGTCATTTTTTACCGAAAAAATGCTAAAATACACACTTTTAAAAATTTACACAACATACCCTTAATTTACACAGCAAATTTTTAATTTACACAACATTTACACAGTGCCGATTTTGAAAAAAAAACCCTGATATATATATATATATATATATACATATATATATATATATATATATATTATATATACATTAGAGCAGTAATGAATTAGGGGCGAGATCCCCTCGAAAGAAAATTCTGGAAAATTTTTGAAATTTCAGTGTAATTTTGGTCAATTGGGGACGTGTCGGAAAATTTTTTTCAGCGGTATCATAAAACCAAAAAAACAAAAGGGGTACCACAGGAAAAAAAGTGAAAAAGGGGGGGGGGCTGAAATCGCGAAGGGGGGGCTAAAATCGCGAAGGGGGGGGGGGCTGATGTCCCCCTAGTGCCCCCACCTTGGTACGCCACTGGGTGCGTCCCAGACTTCATTTTGGATCAAGTGCAGTTAAATGCAGTTGGGGGGGGGGGAAATAGTGGACCTGTTTATTTGAGTAGAGCACCTTGGCGAAGCATTTTTGCTTCAAGAACCCCTATTTCATTTATTAGATTTTCTGAGATAAGACCCCCCCCCCGAAATCTGAACCCTCATCACAGGAAAACCAGGGATCTGCAGTGCAGTGGCGTACCCAGGGGGGGGGCTAGGGTGACATTAGCCCCCCTCGCGATTTCAGCCCCCCCTTTTTTCACTTTTTTTCCTGTGGTCTCCCTTTGGTTTTATGACACCGCCGAAAAAATTTTCCGGCACGTCCCCAATTGACCAAAATTACACTGAAATTTAAAAAATTTCCCAAGATTTTCTTTCGAGGGGATCTCGCCCCTAATTCATTACTGCTATAATGTATATGACTTTTGTCTGCTATGGCGTATTAATAATGAGTAATGCTGAAAACTATGATTGGTGGTGACCATGATTGGTATTTGGTTCTATGTTTTGTACATATGGCTTTTAATTAAAAACCGTGCGGTGTTTGGAGCGGAGGCAGGAGGGCGGACAGTGGAGGAGATATAGGGAATACTTATACCCCCATTTTGCCCAGGGGCCGTATTCTCAAAATTACCTGCAGGTAAAGTTAGGCTAACTTTACCCACAGGTAAGGTAAATTTTTGGGAGCCGCAGAACAAAAATAGCCGTAAATTGATGAAATTTAGCCAAAATAAAAAAATCAAAAAATATCAAAAAGAATTACTTTGAAAAAATTCTAAAAAACTCTAGCTTCTGGGGGCTGCCGCCCCCAGACCCCCGCAACCACTATGGTTTTACGACCAGTGTTGCTTATGCAAATTTTATTTCAAAAATTTAAAAAGTTCAAGCTTCTGGTGGCTGCCGCCCCTAAACCTCTGCAACCACTATGATTTTATGACTAGTGTTGCTTAGAAATGCTTTTTCAATGCAAATTTTATTTCAAAAATTTAAAAAAGCTCCAGCTTCTGGGGGCTGCCGCTCCCAGAGCCCTGCAACCACTATGTATGATTTTACGACTAGTGTTGCCTAGAATTGATTTTTCAATGCAAATTTTATTTAAAAAATTTAAAAAAGCTCCAGCTTCTCTGCCGCCCCCAGACCCCTGTAATCAGGGGCGTAGCATACATGGGCGGGGGGGGGGGGGGGATTGCTCCCCCCCAACCGGACCCCGCTCCCCCCCCAGACAGGTCCGCTCCCCCCCAGAATTTTTTGAAAGTAGCTCACGAAGCTAAATTGAGCGGCCGGGGAGCAAAATGGGTGGCTCACGAAGCAAAAATTAATAGCTCAGGAGCAAATTTGGTGGCTCACTAAGCAAAATTCGCCGGAAAAGTTGCTCCGCACCCCCCCCCCCGGTCGACGGCTCCCCCCCCAGATTTCCTTCGCTGCACATGTGTGGGGCGTAGCCAGGATTTTGAAAAGGGGTGTCGCACCTTGTCTCCACTTTTTTTGCTCAATTTTTTAAACCCACTGATGAGGGGTCTGGGGGCGTGAGCCACCGGAATCCAATTATCTTTGCACTTTTTAACGAAGTTGTATATATACATAATCAAATGCAAATCTGGTAATTTAAATTAAACTCACTGTTGCGGGGGTCTGGGGGCGGCAGCCCCCAGGAAAATGTTCTAGAATTTTTTGATTTTTGGGCCAAATTTGGTCAATTAGAGACGTATCAGAAATTTTTCCGACAGGAAAATTAAAACAATAGATCGGAACGTCACTTCAGACAGTGTATTACAGAAGGAAATTCTGCATAATGTACTCTTGTAGACATGCGTAGGCTTTGATGAAAGATAATAAGAAGGAATAGTAATCCACAAAGTTGCAGGGGTCTGGGGGCGGCAGCCCCCAGGAAAAAAACTATGAGAATTTTTTGATTTTTAGGCCAAATTTGGTCAATTGGAGACGTATATATATATCGGAAAAAAAACCAAAGGGGGGACCCTTGTGTTGTGTACAATTTCTTCAGGTTCGACCAAAAGGGGGGGGTCGCGACCCCCGCGACCCCCCCCCACCCTGGCTACGCCCTTGCCTGTAATCACTATGATTTTACGACTAGTGTTGCTTAGAATTGCTTTTTCAATGTAAATTTTATTTCAAAAATTTAAAAAAGCTAAAAAAAAGCCCCCAGACCCCTGCAACCAAATACACGAATGGGTCAAGATGCGGCGGGGGGGGGGAATGGAAATTATAAATATAAATTATAAATATATGTTTATTATATTTTTTATATAAATATAAATTATATAAATTATAAATATAAATGAATAAAGGTGTAAATCAACATTTTTTGGCTTGGAAAGTACTAAAAATGAACTCTACAAAACTCTATAAAAAATAAAAATCTACATATAAAAACGCGTTTTTACGTTTTTGAGTTTGAATTTCTTGCCCCCCGCCTCAGTTGCGCCGGTAAAGTTAAACCCACAGTTTTACTTTAACTTTACCCCCTATATATTCTAAGAATTTAATTTTACCCTGTGGTAAATTTTAACTTTACCTTCACCTTACGCAAACCTGCAGGTAATTTTGAGAATACGGCCCAAGCTATTGGTTGTGTAACAGCTATCTAGCTGTGAAAAGAAATCGCAAGCCGAAATTCCACTCACGTTTGGTCTACAGTGAATGCTATTTTGTTTCAATCAACTTCATATTTTGTGTTGGAGCATACCTTTACACCAGCTTGCTATCGCACATCTAAATTTGGTCCCAGATTGCCGTTCTCGGAAAAGTCATTTCAGGAGTGCCAAGCAAAAATTCATTCGAAAAATGAAAGAAATATGAGCGAAATATGTCGGAAATTAAGCAGAGTTTTAATCGAAAAGTGAAGGAAATATGACAGAAAAAAATATCTGTAGAAAAGTTCGACTAACTGGAGGAAGTGTGACAGAAAAGTTGCAGAAAGTGAGAATCGAAAGAACATAAAGAGGAAATGAAGAGAAAATAAGTAATTATGGTTTTTGAAATATCCTCAACTTTTCAGTCGCTTTTCGAAATTTTTTTCCTGTGAAAACCAAAGATTATAGCAATTTTTGGCTTGGCGACGTTCACTTACAAAACAATGAAAATTTTATTTTCAAAGGGTCATACATACCCCAAAAAAATCCAATTTTGTCGATAGCGGTTCTATTAGGAAGAATGCTTCCCTTAAGGTATATACTCTAAAAAAGGATTCGCTATTTTTTCCCCAACTGGACTTGATCCCCAATTTATTCTTCAAAGACTTCTACCAAACTTTCGATAAATACTTCTAGCAGAATTCACTAAAAATAGAAACCAAACAAAAAGTAGATATGAATATGGGTCGAAGTTCCAGCTTGGTATAATCACGAGGCATGAATAGCGACCATTTTGCCTGGCTTGGTGTAAACTGTAAGCACAGATAACAAGCCTGGCGTTCTAACTTTTTTAAAAACCGAGATCTATAGCCAATCGGGAAAAAACCCAACCCGTTTGTCGAGGAAAAAACCCACACCAGTTTCTAGGCTTAAGCTGGTCCGATTGGTACCATTTTTTGTGTATATACAATAAAACACCCTCCAAACAACCCCATACTCGGGTTTAGAACTGGTTCTGATCATGTTAACATTTTTTATGAGGAATCGAAATTTTGACTGATTTCACCTACGAAGCTTGAAAAATTTGGCCAACTTTGAACATTCGGTACTCCTCATCTAAACAAAGTTATCGAAACCTGTTCAAAACCCACGGAGGCCATCTATATGGCTACAAATTAAGTTAAATTGTTGAGTGCCACACTGAGCCACAGCTGAGCCACAGTGGCTCAATTTCATGGGAAAAAAACCCACGTTGGCTCAATTTCATGGGAAAAAAAATTTTTCAAGTTGTGTAACTCGATGCAAAAAACGTGATAGAAACACAAAACTGGTCTTGTTGGGTGCCCATATGATGAGAAATTACTAACAACCCCGGAATTTTGGCGAGCAACGAAACCTGTTCGGGTAATGTTTCAAAATTTGAATACCCTCATTTTTCGCAAAATTTTGCCGTAAACTGCCCAAAATGATTTGATTTGACGTTTTAAACAAAAAGTCCTTTTTTTTATAACGTCCTTTTTTAAGCCAGTGATGGATTTTTAGTGCCGTTTTAAACAAAAAGTCCTTTTTTTTATAACGTCCTTTTGTAAGCCAGTGATGGATTTTTAGTGCCTACTATGCACAGTGGCCCTTGGTTTAGTACATTTTACATACTAAATCTATTAAAATGCTTGTTTTCTGAATTAAACCATGTGAAAAGCGGAAAACGACTGTGTAGCACAGCTATAGCGATTACTGCTACTGCGTGCAGTTTCAGTAAAATCTGATTTTTGATAAATTTTCACTAAGTGACCCCATGTGAATTTTTGGGTCAACTTTGATGGCTTGCTCTAGGCCAACCGGTAAACGTAGGAAGGTGTTGGTGTGTGCATTCGAAAGAGGAGATTTCTGGTTTGGTTTTTTCCCATGACTTTAGGTCAAAATTTCTGCCATGATGTAAATGATACAAAAACGTTTTATGCTGCATTTTATGGCTTATGGTAAGGCTTCATAAGAAAATAAAAAGAATCTTTTTGTGTATTACTTGGCATATGACCAAAAGTTTCCAAAATGGGGTTTTTCCGACTGGGTAAAGTTTATCGCAAGAAAATAATACGGCAAAAACTTTTCAAAAAGAGTGTAGTGTAAAAAGTAGTTGTGGAGTTATTGGGGCTTCAATTTCAGTGTCCTTTTCTAATAAAGTATTCAAACTTTTATGAGTTTAATTGAAAAATTGAGTAAGTTTGAGTTGTCTGCGTTCCTTGGATGGGTCAGAATCGACCCGTAATTTTTCCCCGCGACCGTATTTTTTCCCCCAAAATAGGGGTAAAAAATACGTTTATTTTTCGATTTACATAAAATTAGTAATACAGAGAAAAAAGTTTAATATGTGGTTTTGTAGAGCAAGTTGCTGTGGGCAACTCCGCGAGGTATTGTTGGAAAAAAAGCGTGCCCGAGAAACTTAATCCAGGAAAGCAAAAAACCTTGTACTCATATTTTGTATTTTTTTACCCCATCTGACTATACCAACTGCAAATTTTTTGCTGTGTTTCAGAGTCGATTTGAACACTGATCCAAATAGGATAATTTCGATTGGCTGATTATGTATATAAGCCCTATATATCCGTCCATGGAAAGCTTTACATTGTGTTTGTTACTTCAGTGACCAGTTCTTCTAGTGGCTGCTTTAATTGTAGTCTCGTTGTTAGTTTGACCGGCCACATGCCAATTTTGCTACTGACAGAACTATTTTCTTAACTTTAACCTCTTTTGACCTGCTTCAAACGACGTTTTGGTGACATTGTGTTTGTGAACTGGGGGCGGAAATGGGTGAGGTAGTTCACCTTCTCAGCAGTGATCCCCCGGACAGAGCTGGCAATGCCATGCAAAAGCGAGCTGAACAATTACGCCGATGGATGAACTCGGATACATATCACGCCAGTTGTGCGCCAGTAGCTCAAAGGTGTGTATGTATGTATATATATATATATATATATATATATATATATATATATATATATATATATATATATATATATATATATATATATATATATATATATATATATATATATATATATATACGTATGTGAAGCGGTGTGGGGGAAAAACCTGGCATATTTTTAGTCGGGAGGGGGAGCATTTCAGAGGAGGTGCCCCCCTAAGCCCGTATTCTGATTTTACGAAATATATACGTATATACGTGTTACGGCGTTACGGACTTGGGGTCAAAATTTTATGAGGAATTTATTTTATTAGCTGAATGTCATGAAAGCTATATGAGCGAAGGAATTCGCCAGCCAACTTGTTGATCTCATCTCAGTGACCAAAAATACACTGAATTTTATGGCATTTTTAAAAAAAGTGCCATTTTCGTCCATTTTTTTGGTTTTCCCTCACCACTATCAATACATTATGCATACATATGGTAGTAGATTAAGCTTTCGCATAGAAAGTTTTGTCTCTGAGCCTAGTCCTAGTGTGTCAAAATATGTTATTTTTAACAATTTTCATAACACGTTTGTCGTTCATGTGTAATATATACTGCTCGGTTGTTTACCCGTGAAACTGTACAGCGAATGATTATTTTTCCACTGTCTGTATATATAGTTTTATTTTCTTCTCTTTGGTTTTACGTTTGAATCAAATGTGCGTTGTGATTTCAGTCGTGTGCGATTTCCGGACGGCTGTGTGTTTCTGGCGGCGTGCGCGAGCGGGGATGTGATAGAGGTGGAGCACTTGCTCGGCGAGGGAGCCGATATAGACACTGCCAATGTGGACGGTCTCACTGCGCTGCATCAGGTATTTTACTGATGTTTCACAGGTTGTCGTTTATTTTGTCGACCAGTTGGCATTCATGTACGAGGGGAGGAATTGGGGGAGAAAATATTGAAAATATGAGCAAAAGTGGATACAAGATACAATGGTATATACATATATACTTTTTGAAAATTTTGTAGAATTTGGGGCATTTTTGATCGATCAGAAGTGGGTCCAGGAAGGTCCCCTAAATTTAGACTGATGGGTCAACCACTGGGGTAGGTAGACGATGAGTAAATATTTTCATGATTTAGAAAATCGCCATCAGGCAGCAACGGGCTGCGGATCGATAAGGGGGCGGGTGGAGCACTTTTTTCTCGACAACTGACTCAAATAATATGACGTAGACGTATTATCTGGGTTTTTTTTCGCTGGCAAATTTTCGCAATTTTGCGAAAAGATTAAAATTTTTTTCGCAAACCCAAATTTTTTTTCGCAAAAATTTGTGTGTGTTATTTATTGCATTGAACGTCATATTCACGCAGCGGCGTAGCAGATTCCTCCCCCTCGATTTTTTCTTGACAATAATTTCACATTAGAGTCCTTTGGTTTTGTGGTCCCATTGGAAAAAATCCAAAGGGCCCGAAAGTTTTGCTATAGGTGTAGAATGTGAAACACGTGATGCGTAACTGAACACTACGATATAGCGTATAACAGGACTAGTGCTTTCCCAGACCCATCTGGACGTATATATATATATATATATATATATATATATATATATATATATATATATATAAATATATATAAATTTATATATATATTTATATATTTAACTGTGGCGGATCCAGGAATTTTTTTCGGGGGGGGGCGCGCCCCCCCACCAATCGGCCATTAGAAATACAAGACAATACAAATTTACTGGTGAGGGGGTCTGGGGGCGGCAGCCCCCAGAAGACAGTCACATTTACTGCTTTTGACCCCAGTACATACATGTATGAGGGGGGATGGGGGGGGACCCCCCAAATCGAGGACCCGGGGGGGAGGGTCCCCAAAATTTGGGCAAAATTTTGAAAAATGGCACTTTTTGGCGAAATTTTTAGAAAATTTTACAA
Organism: Trissonchulus sp. WLG1_4; assembly: GCA_030248245.1. Lineage (NCBI taxonomy): Eukaryota > Metazoa > Nematoda > Enoplea > Enoplida > Ironidae > Trissonchulus > Trissonchulus sp. WLG1_4. Next base: position 17,657 of record JASANF010005210.1, read on the forward strand.
AACTTAGGGTATTTTTGGTCGATCTGGGGTGGAGCCGGGAGGGTCCCCAAAATTTGGCCGGAGAGGCCCCCCCCCCAAAATTTTGACCCCGTTACATGTATGCCCCGGGATATACTCGAAAATCTGTATCTTTCATCAAAACACACAGTTG
>JASANF010005214.1:0-30000 GCA_030248245.1 Trissonchulus sp. WLG1_4
CAATACAAAAAAATGTTACGAAATAATTGTAACGGATGCAGTTGACAAGCAAGCGAGGTAACTGAGTGTATCAAACTCGCCACTTCCAGTCAATTGCACACTTGAAATTACTCTTTGGACCGTTCCACGTATTACACAAAAATAGGTAGGCACGCAGGTGTCTGCAAATCGCAGCCCCAGTTTGTAGTAGGCATGTACTCTTGATAGACCGGACGAATTAGCACGTATTAGATAGGTAGCGTTTATTAAACGAGCAACACAACATAGGCTATAATAATACGGACACACGGTCAGCTCCAGCTGACAGCCAACTCGCAGTACTCCAGAAGAACCCTGCTCTAAGGTGAGCTCTCCCTTTAAATAGTCCGCCAGCCTGGCGTGACATTTCGAACATCCAAAAAATAGCCTGTCGCTGACTCACCTGGAATGATGGCACCATTCCAGGCAGACAGCTTCCCACAGTAAGAAAGAGGAAGCAACTCAAGACCGAGTCTTGAGCAGTAAGGTAGGTACGTACAACGTATATACGTACTCTTGCACTACACTTGCATCAAGTTGTCAAATGTGAATACGTTGAACGTTTGTTATTGTAAAAACTTCGTTAGACATAATTTTGACCTTTATAAACACGCTATTTACACTAACCACATTTCTTAGACATACTTCACACTATAACTAAAACGAAACTAAATTCAGGCCATTATACTATAACTGTATCGAAACTAAACTAATTTCAGAGCGGTATACTATAAATAAAACTAGACTAAATTTGCGCTTATACCAAAACTAGTTTTAGTACACAAACTAGTTTTAGTAAGCCTGTTATACCATAACTAGTTTTGGTATGCCCGCTTACTAAAACTCGGGAGTTTTAGTAAGCGGTGGGAAAATATTTTGCACACAGCAGAATCTCTATCCTTATTGGATAAATAATACAGATTTTTACCTTAATGGTCCATGGCCCACGCTGCACACTTCTTTGTGCTGCCGTTGTGAGGCGGCCAAAATTGGTAGTTACATAGTTTAACATTTTCTTTTTGATTTTCAAAACATAAATGGTTTTTTAACTTATTTGTGTGCTATTTTATTTTATCCATTTTACATAATTAACCTGTTATTTTTAATAGCACTTTACGATTTAAAATTTGTGCTCAAAACTGCCATTCTGAAACCCCCAGATTAAATTTAGTAAACTGTAACTGAATAATTTTACCGTTCAGTATTTAGAGCAGGCAATTTAACTCACAGCCACTATCTAAAAATTTCGCAAATACCAGTGTGGACATTGCTTTACCGGATTAAGGAGTAAATTTTAATCCAAACAGTTTAAAATCAAGTAATGCATTTGAATTTCATAAGTAAAATCACCGAATTATAAGTCTTAACTATTGGCGCACTACTTTTTGAGTCAGAATAAACGGACGTACATAACTATATACGCCAATGAGTTTATAAGTTTAATTGTTTTAGTCCAGTGGTAGTTTAGGAAAGGACTTGGACAGTATGTACTTTAGTCGCTGACTTATTTTTACGGTTTAGTCTGATGAGTCATTCCTCAACCCCGGCTCAAATTTAGTCCATTTAGCCTGCTGAAGGAATAGGCCTTTGATTAAAAGTGAAAGTTTAACTTTTAACTTTTAATTTAACTTCAATTTAATCGTTAAAAAATTAAAGCTAGAGTAAAGTAGGATGCAATACTAAAATCGGAAGAAACGCTCGCCGTCAAAATGCCTTTATACTAAAACTCCATACTAAAACTATATATACTATAACTAAAACTAAAACTCCTGCGAAAAGCCAATACTATAACTAGAACTAAAACTAAACTATATTTTAGCCGCTATACTATAACTGTATCAAAACTAAACTACAGTACTGGTCAAAGATAGATATAAATGCTCGCACGAGCAGGAGCCCTGCTCGTTTTAAGAGATGTGCTCGCGCGCAATACGAGCACTTTGACTGCTGCTCGTAATACGAGCAGCTAAACTTTCACGAGCAGGTTACGAGCAGCCAAATATTTATGGTGCTCTTAGAAACGAGCACCCTAGCTAATACGTATATACGGCTGCCAGTTTCTTTCTTGCCTTGGCTTGTTGCACTGCGTTTTACTCTTTCAGATGGCAAAAGCGTTTATTTGCATTCATTATATTCATTTGCACGCATTACAAAAAGATATGAGAACAAAGAGTACCGCAATTACGGAACGAATGGTTGTTGCGAAATTTACTAAAAACTTGGCGTCGTAAACTTTTTTAGCTTTTAAATTGTCATGTTTACCCAATTATGTTTCATCAACAGGTCTAACAAAGCTAAATTTTCTGTCAAAATCTCTTCTAAATCCGGTGTTTTCAGTGACATGCTACTCTTTTTGCTAAGCTTTTGCGATGAACCATTTAACATTTGCTAATAACATGTATATCTATAGTTAGTTAGTTCAGACTTAAAATGAGATTAAGAAGGATTCTTTTAAAAAAAGTACATTTACGGAAAATTTACAGTCGAAAGTAAAAATTAACGTATAAACTGAAAAATAAAATGCAATTAAACATTGAATATTCAGACGTAGAAAAAGGCCTATGTTTCATAAAGGAACATTATTCTTTGTACCTGCCAAATGACTTCCATTTACCACCCTCATTAATATTAGAAAGTACTTGCAAATTCCTCCCTAGTGACCTTTGTGTGACCTTTGTAAGTCTTTACTTAATTGATGTGTCACATAGTAATGTGCATGTAAACCACGACAAAATTTCTAAATTAGTTACGTAACTACCGTACTCTTAATTAAAGCCTACGGTAGCTCCTAATTACGTAACCTCTACCGTAATTCTACAAAAGGACCACCCTCAAAATAGGCGGACCTCCTGTTTAAAATTTGATTGGCTACCTTAACTTAGGTAATCCCAGATAGCTTGCGTACCTGGACTTTGGCATGTTATTATGCAATTATGTTATTCTATTATGTTATTCTATTTTGTTTTATGCACTCATCTTTCGAATGTTTAGACTAAGGCCAGGTTATGTGCTTTATAAAAGGCCGTGCTTGGCTTTTAGTTCGTTCTTCAAACTTGTTCTGCAATAAACTGAATTGCTGTACATTTGCGTTCGCGTCCCTTTACTGCCTAAGACTGCCTAAGGACTCCAAGTATCACATTTTGTGCCCCGTTTTAACGAACTTGCTTGTTGTGCTGTTTAAGCAGCCTTCAATCGTGTTTGCTAGCCGACCTGCTACGTCTCTCTGCCGCTACCCCTAAAGTGCCTTGAACCCTACCACGGGTGCGATCCGTACGGATGCCGCTTGAAACAACGGCAACGGATCGGGACGACCGACAGGTGAGTCGGGTTGTCGCTAAAAATGAGCAGGAAATTTTGACTTTGCGGAAGGAGTTAAAAAACCAGCAGCAACAGTATGAAGCTGCGTTGAACCAGGTTACCGGCCAACTGAGTGCCCTCTCAAACGCTCCACAAACCGCCAAGTTTCAGACGCTAAATCCTATTTGTCTTTCTACATTCAGTGGAAGACTCGAGGAAAACTTCAACCAATGGCTGGAGACGTTTGAGTTGGCATCCTTGGCAGGTAACTGGAACCAAGCAAAAAAACGCACCATGCTTGCTGGATACCTTCGTGATACTGCGTACGAAACATATAGAGATATAGTTAGGCAGTTTGAGCAAATTCCCAATTTGCTCACGTACGAAATTTTAGTAGACAAACTGCGCGAAAAGCTTTGCCCCAAAGAAAAACTGCGACTCGCCCTAGTTAACCTGCGTAGTAGAAAACAGAGAGAAGGGAAACCTATTGCTGACTACGCGCATGAAATACGCAGACTCACGCGCCAGGCTTATCCGACAGAAGAGTTTACCCTAGAAATGAGGGAACACATGGAAAAGGAATTTTTCATTAGCGGATTGCTGCGTATCTACAAGCGCGCAGTCCTTACTAGGGATCCTAGTACGTTTCAAGATGCCTTCAGTATAGCGCAGAAGGAAGAAGCGCATAGAAAATACCTGGAATTAGATGACGAAGGTTCACCCGTGTTACCTTCAAGCCTCCAGAAGCAACTAGCTGAACTAAACGCGCAGATTACGGCCCTAAAGCCTAAAGTTGAAGTGATTGACTCAGAGGTCAACACTGTTGTCCCCCGTAGCCCTTCAGCTGCAGCAGAAACTACAGTTGAACGCCTCGAAAGAATTGAACGGCGTTTAGATGGTTTCTTTAAGAAAAGGGAAAATCGCGTCGCAAACAAAAAGACGGCCAAAAATAAAAATACTCGTTTTAAGTTCACAAATGACGGCCGCCCTATTTGTGACAAATGCGAAAAAATTGACCATATAAAGAGCCAATGTCGCAGTAGATTCCAGTCGGACAAGCCTACAACTGGAAATCGTCACTTTTCTCGGCGCCCTGATCGTTCTGTAAACGTGACAGACGAACAGACCGTGGAAAAAACTGACGATACCGTTTGTCAAGGTGATCGACTCAAAATTTTAGAGGAAAAATTTGAGGAGCTTATGAGTGATCTGTATGAAACAAACGTCATAGACGATTGTTATCAAGATGAATCAGAAACTGAAGTATTATCTTACAGCGCAAGCCAAACTGAGACTACTATGACCGACCACGGTCAAGAGCAACAGAAAAAAGTTGGCTATGCAAACCAAACAGTTAAAAGAAACACTCTTGTGAAAGCAGCAAAAATTATGTTTCTGATAGCGTTTTCACTTTGTCTAGTGGGAAGCTACTGTGCATCGGCAAAAACATTCCAACTGTGCGGTTCGTCTAGAGCAGGCCACTCTCTATCTGTGCCTGACAGTGTACGCTGTGTCCCCCCAGAGCATGAACATGTATATAACGTTACTGTGAACGTATATACACCACAAACTCAGCCTGTAAAAGTACCAGCATATAGCTGTTGGTTGAAAATTCAAAATATATGTAGCCACGTCGGTTTCTTCGGCTCAATTACAGTAACCAAAGACAAAGCTATGTTCAGCCAACAAACACAGATGTGTGTATGATAGCAGTACAGCGAAAAACTTGGAAAAACATGAGCCTGGTAGAAATTCAAGAGGGTTTTTGGTTTTCAAATTTCACTCCAAAAATGCCCTACAGTTGGTGTTGTACAGAGCATTGTTTACACACAACAAATTTTGCGTTAGAAAAAGGAGAGGTTGCCACATTGAATGGTAATACTAATATAACCGATTTAGGACCTTCATCTGGCTGCAACGTGAACGAAGGCAGTTGTAGAGCTCCCTTAGCCACTTTTGTGTGGAATGCAACACTTATCCAGAAGCATGTGTGTCCTTATGTACTGAAAGGCGCATATAAAGCATCTATTACGCGTAAACACGCAGTTATAGACAGTGTGCAAAGGGCATTTACTTTTTCTAGCGGCCCAGTCACATCATGCATACCAAAACATGCTATAATAACGCAACAAGGGGTTATCCTTGAGATATTAAGCAACGATACGGCAAACTTTTTAAACATTAGACACTTAGATTTTTCTTACAATGCTTCTCAAAATGATGTTGTGGAGAACGATCCTGTTAACATCAAGCTTGAATATTTATACACAAAAGTTCTCGAGATGGAGCGTAAAAGTTTTGCTACAGTATGGACGAATATATGCTTACTATCTAACACCCAACTCAAAATTATACATCAGTTATTGAGGATAGACGCAACACTTGGAGCCAGAGTATTACTTAATAGAACAGACATAACAGCTTCTTATGCCGGTGAGGCATTGGTTGTTTGGCAATGTAAACTGGTACAGCCTGAAACAATTTTTTGGAATTATCGAGTTGCTAATACTTGCTACCAATTCTTGCCAGTTTTGTTTAAAGGCACGCTTCTGTTCGCTCCTCCAGCCAGCCGAGACTTGGTCACAGATTCGCCTACTGTTTCATGTGGTCACCATCTGTACGGTATTGATAGAGAATCCGGACAGTGGAGAACAACAGTAGGACCTAAACATGACTAAATTCCCTGCCGAGTTGGCCTGGAGTGGCGAATGGAAGCTTTTTACATTTAACACCCCAGCTGTTTATCATAGCCAGCTAGCAGGAGTTGTCACCACGTTAACAATGTTACGGACTTATGAAAGTCGTATGAAAATTCTAGAAAATAAGTTGCATGCTACAGCCAATTATAGTGCGCAACTGTACTCAGACCCAGACTCTGTGTTGAATGCCATAAATGCTATAGGTTCTAGTTTAGGAACAGTAATGGACAGTAGCGGTAAGGCCTTAGGACATGTGCTAGAAGGACTAGGTGAAGGCCTAGGAAGCACTGTACAAGGTGTAGGAACAGGAGCTGGAAACTTGTTAGATAAAGTTTTAAAAGGACCAATCTAGGTGTTGGTAAACTTAGCGGTCTTTCTGGGTGTAGCTGCTTGTGTGTTTTTACTAATTTACGCCGTTTTAAAACGCAAAGTTTTCAGTCGATCTCTTAATTTTCATCTCTCAGACTATGAGTCTGGCGGTGGTGGTCAAAATACTTCAAAAAATTTGCACAATTTTTTGAACAATTCACAATTCCCCCACCCGAAGCAACCCAAAATAATACTACAGACTCAGGCTCGTACGTAGTAACACCAAACCAAACTTTTACATTGCTGAAAAACAAAAGTTGCACGCCCTCATCCTTACCAATTGAAATTAATGGAAATTCAATAACAGTTTTATTGGATACTGGCTCGTATATTACAATTTTGCCAAAAAGAATAGCTGCGAAAATTGACATTATTGGCAAACCATTTTTAAAAGCATACAGTGCGACAGGTCACAGCCTGTTGCTAATCGGTGTGCTAATGGCTACATTTAAAATTGGACCAAATTATATTGAGCATTTAGCCCACGTAGTCGACCGTACTCCTCACGACTGCATTTTAGGCAGAGATATTCTACGAAAACTTGGACCATTCACAGTGGATTTTAGCAAACCCAAAATAAGGATATCCGGCGAAAATATTCCTTTAACAACAAAAAGTGGTGATATGCGAGGTCATTTCGTGGTAGATGCAAAGCTGTGCGCCTCAACAAATATTCCACCGCGCTGCGAAATTTTACTGCAAGCAAAACTCAATTACGATCCGGGTGACAGTACACTTTTGTTTTTGCCGCAAGAAACAAAATTAGCAACTCACAATTTATGTGGTTGTAAATCAATATCAAAGGCTCATGATGGAATCATCCCGATTCGAATAATGAACCCACACAAACAAGAAACACAAGTGTACGCCGGTATGTCAGTAGGAAGTGTAGTGTCCACAATAGGAACAGCGCAGACAATAAATGCAATCGAAAGCAAACCGTCACAGCTTAATGATGTACTAAAATCTATAAATCTAAATTCTAGTGATTTGTCCGAAGGGCAAAAGAACCGCTTAATTGCGTTACTAAACGCAAACGCGGATGTGTTTGCCAAAAATGATAAGGACCTCGGTAGAACAGATGTTATAAGGCATAGTATTGATACTGGTACGAGCGCACCTATCAAAAAGCAAGCATACACAGTACCTATGTCCCAGAAAAAATTTATAAAGCAATACATTGAGGAAATGGAAGCATTAGGAATTGTCAGCAAAAGCAAGTCACCATGGGCAAGTCCCATTGTCCTTGTTAAAAAGCCAAACAACTCCTACAGGTTTTGCGTCGATTACCGAGCTCTTAATGCAGTTACAAAAAAAGACACATATCCATTACCTAGAATCGATGAAATACTTGATTCATTATCAAAATGTATTTCTCAACTCTGGATATGTGCAGTGGTTACCACCAAGTGGAAATGGATCCGAAGGATAAAGAAAAAACTGCTTTCATTTCTTTCATGGGATTGCATGAGTACAATCGCATGAGCTTCGGATTAGCAAACGCACCAGCAACCTTTCAGCGTCTTATTGAGTACTGCCTGAGCGGTCTCAATAACGACATTTGTTTTGCATATTTAGACGATGTTGTTATTTGTTCGCCAAACTTTGACAAACATCTTGAGGACATTGGCGCAGTATTAGCTAGATTTCGGCAGCATAACCTAAAACTCAAGATGCAAAAGTGTCATTTCGCTAAGCGTGAACTAAAATTTTTAGGCCATATTGTCTCAAAAAATGGTGTATTACCAGACCCGCAGAAAATTAGCGCTGTCAAAAACTACCCAAAGCCAACGAATGTAGCAGAATTACGTAGATTCCTTGGGGTTACGTCTTATTATAGGCGATTTGTCAAAAATTTTGCGACTATAGCCTCACCTTTGTCATCTCTATTGAAAAAGGACAAAAAATTTGTTTGGAATGATCAATGCGATATAGCTTTTACTATTTTACGTGATGCATTGGTAAATGCTCCAATTTTAGCATTTCCGGACTTCGAACTACCGTTTACAGTAACCACGGACGCAAGCGGTACTGGAATCGGTGCAGTTCTTAGTCTGGTTCAAAAAGGTTCGGAACGAGTCATTGCATATGCTAGTCGAAGTTTGAACAAACATGAACGCCTCTATCCTGCAGTAGAACAGGAAGCGCTGGCACTAGTATATGCTATAGACTACTTCCGTTGCTATATTTATGGCACAAAATTTACAGTCGTAACAGACTGTGCCCCCCTGAAATGGCTGTTTTCTGTCAAAAACTCAGCCCCTCGCATAGCACGTTGGGCACTAGCGCTCTAATGCTATGACATAGAAATTAAACACAAACCTGGCAAATCAAACGCTAACGCGGATGCGCTGAGTCGCATAGTTGCTACTGTCACAGCAATACCAGCTAATAGCGATATAGCCGACCGACAAGACACTGACCCAGAACTACACGGACTGAAACTTGACCTCACAAAATGTAATGATCAAGAACAAACGGAAATTTTCAATCGCTTCATTTTGCAAAATAACGTGCTCTATTACAAAACTACTACTGGCATAGGTAGAGAAAAATTACTTATGGTAGTGCCAAAAAGCCTACAAAAAGAAATTTTAGAGGCATACCATGACTGTGTTTTTTCGGGCCATCTAGGCTTCGAAAAAACATATCAAAGAATTAAGCAAAAGTACTGGTGGAAAAGTATGCGCAGCGATACTTTGAAGTGGTGCAAAACGTGTGTTCCATGCAGCCAACGCAAGGACCCACCGAGAGCTCCTAAAGCGCCTCTGTGTCCAATTCCAATAGTTGGACCGTGGGAGCGCATACATGTCGACCTAGCTGGTCCACTGCCGCTAACTTACAGTGGTAATAAGTGGCTGCTAAAATTTCAAGACAGTTTCACAAAATACGTCGAAATGTTTGCACTCCCTGACGCGAAAGCAGAACGCATAGCCCAGTACTTTTGCGACGAAATTTGCTGCCGCTATGGTGCACCTAGTGTATTTGTATCTGATAAAGGTCAAAACTTTTTGTCTGAAGTTGTAAAAGAAACCTGTAAACTGTTTGATACTCGCAAAGTAAACACTACAGCCTACAATCCTCAGTGTAACGGTCAAATAGAGCGACAACATGGTACAACTATGACTATGTTGAGCATGTACGTCTCTAGCTCACAAAGAGACTGGAATGACTTCTTGCCTAGACTTCGTTTTGCATTTAATAGTAGCCAACATGCAGCAACTAAAGAGACCCCACACTTTCTCATGTTCGGTCGAGACCCGCAGCTACCAATCGATATATACAGTACTATCGGCAACTCCATCAAAATATGTAGACACAACAACCTACTACCACTCACTTGTTTCAAAATTACATCAGGCGTGGCAGATTGTTAACAAGCAAAAGTTTACTGCAAAAAACCCAGGAGGAGAAGGGGAACTTTAATTGCCTTTCGCAAAAATAATCCCAAACAAAAACTTTTTACATACAAAACCCCCCCCTAATATTTTCACTTTTCCTGCCCTTTTGGAAAAAAAAATTTAAAAACCACAAAAATTCCCCCCAAGCCCCCCCCGTCCTTTTTTTTTTTTTTCTTTTCTTTTTTTTTTGGGGGGGGGAAACTTTAAAGGACTTGTTTTTTAAAAAAATATCCCACAAAAAAAAAAAAAAAAAAAAAACAATATAATTTTTTTAAAATTAAAAAATAGTCGCAAAGAAAAATTTAGAGAAGGTTTGAAATGTCCATAAATAGACCATTGAAAGTTTTTAGACAGAAAAGATCAAGTTGAACTATTTTTCGCAAAAGTTTGATTTAGAAAAACATAAAAGTTTTTATCACCCAGGATTTGATCCGGGGACTTCTCGCATTCGAAACGAGAATCGTACCACTAGACCACCAAGTTACAGATACGACAGTTTCTTAACAACATTAAATACGATTAAGTGCAACACAGAATTTCAGTATACCGTCCTTCTACTATCAGTACAGTTATGTCGTACTGTTAACATATTACAAGACATGCGTAACATCTGAAGAAGAAACTATAACTAAGACGAGGTAAATCATAGCAGTTTTCGGGTTTGACATTTGTATAACAAAGATCATCAATCAAGACAGTCAAGGCCGGTTGGCTCAGGTGGTAGTGCGTTAAGCATTTGCTGAGCATCTGATCACAAGTCAGAGGTTTGGGGGTTCGAATCCCCACCGGTTCTCAGTTTTTGCATTCTGAGTATTCTGAGAGGCATCGCTTTTCTAGTGTTCACACGGAAGGGCCCAAAAAAAAAAAAAAAAAAAAAAAACAATATTGAGTTAGCGCAGGATAAGTACAAACGCAACTTTGACATTAAGGCCCGAACACCTAACTTTGAAGTTGGTGATCGTATTTATCTTTATACGCCAGCAGTAAAAAAGGGTCACACGGCAAAGTTGACTAAGCAGTGGCATGGACCCATGCGTGTATGTGAAGTAAAAATGCCAAACTTGCTGGTCAGACCTGTTGACCAACCGAAGAAACATCCGCAATGGGTTCATGTCAACAGAGCTAAATTGTGCTATAACAGTGACTTCAGCGAATCTGATAAGGAATCAGACGGTGAAACTTCAAATGCACCTACATCTACAAGTAAAGAAGAAAGCAAAATTGAAAAAACACCGGAAAAAGAAACTAACACTGAACAGCTACAGCCCAAAAAAGGCGCACATTATTCGTTGCGCCCAAGGCGTTGATTAATTAGCGTTTAAACCTACAAACCATGTACAGCTTCTGCTTTAGATTAGTTGTTATCATTAATTATTATTCTGTTTGTATATAGTTACCTTATATCCTAGCTGTTAGCTCTACTGATGTGTTTCAGGAAGAGGATTCGGACAGGTCTTCTGCACTTAGCAGTGCCTCTTTGTCACCAAATTTAATAGATCGTGATCATAAACACCAACAAGTCATGGCGTTGTCTAAGCCAGCAACGTCATCAAAGCCAACTCTCAGCCCTGACATGCCAATGTGGCTGCGTCCACGAGACGCGTCACCAACAAAAATTGTCGTTATTACATCAGAATCGCCCCTAGCGATGTACTATAAGGGAAATATTATTGAGATCGGAGAGGGCGAAGACAAAATCATATTCAGCAGTATAATTCAAGCTCTTAGTTACATTCGCTTGATACAGTTAGCTATGCCCAGTGAAGCTGCACAGCTGCTCGGACAAGTGTATTTTGACAATCCTTCTGCCATCAGATCGCTTATCGCTCGATTCAACGTTCTCCAGTGTGCGGGATGGCTCTTTGGTAGCAGTGGCGTTGTTATTCAGCTACTGCGCAACGTAGCTGCTAATAACGAGGTCTTCCTTACCACGTTGATCGAGCATAGCGACGAAAACATCTTGTTCGCAGCAGCCGGGTGCGACTTTCACTGGCACACGGGCACGACTGGAAACCAAACGGAAAAAAATAAAGACACGTGGGGTTACATCGGATAGAACGAGTACGGGAAACGATTAACCCAAATACGCGACGAATTGCTTCACGGCAATGTGTTGTCTAAAGAAATTGATCTCGGTCAGTGGGCAACGACGGTCATGATGCCACATTATGACCGTACGGTTCTCTTAGTAACCGACGATCGTCTGCAGTCCCTTTTCTCGTTAGAGATGGGGGTCATTCTGTCGAGGCCAAATGCCAACTGTTCTGACATTCGTGACCTCTTGCGTACCATGCCAATTAATGAATTCTACGCTATTATCATTAATGTCAACGTGGGTCAACTCTAACGCCATCGTTCCCTGTGGCAACGAGATTTTGCAGACGCCCACATGCGTCTCCAGCAAGCTGGCGTACCAGTATACTGGTCTTCAATGACCCCTCGGAGCGTCAACGGCGTCGAGTTGTCTAACGACGAGTTAGACGAGTTTCTGGCACTTAGCTGCGAAACAGCCCACTTTAAATACATGCCAATTACACCATCAGTGTTCCTGAAAACGCCCCAACCGTCACCGGCAACCGGAGCATTGCAACCTGTTCTGGACGAGCGGTGCATATGCGCGGACGGAGCAACTCTCACACCTGCAGGAGTCCGAAAACTCCTCTGTGAGTTGGAATTGTTCGAGCCTAAACTACGACACGTTTCTCGTAAAACGACGGTGAAGAAAAGCAAACGCGATAAAATACAGCTCTACCCCTTATCGTGTGACAAACTGGACCCCGCGCATAAACATGGCGCACACGGTCAACGAGGTACGAAACGAAAGTCCTCAGACCGCCAAGAGGGTGAAACAAGCAAGACCAAAAATGCTGGACCTATTGGACCGCCTGTTCAACGCCTAGACACCTAGCCGCCCACTAAACTTATCTTCTAGACTCTGCCGCCTTACACTTGTAATAAAAACTCAACTACGCCAATATAACACTATCAAAGAAACCGCATCTTGAAAGCTATAAAAAGCGGACTTTTGTTTACGAAATGTAAGTCGAGACAGGAACGCAAGCAATGAGAGTAGCTGAATGTGAGCGACTGACAAAAGTCAGCAGGGGGCCACTTTACACCACTCAGCTGAGTATTTAGCTATAGGTCTCAGCTTGAGACGTGGACGTCTCAATTTTAACAGGGGAGGTGTCACATAGTAAAGTGCATGTAAACCACGACAAAATATCTAAATTAGTTACGTAACTACCGTACTCTTAATTAAAGCCTACGGTAGCTCCTAATTACGTAACCTCTACCGTAATTCTACAAAAGGACCACCCTCAAAATAGGCGGACCTCCTGTTTAAAATTTGATTGGCTACCTTAACTTAGGTAATCCCAGATAGCTTGCGTACCTGGACTTTGTCATGTTATTATGCAATTATGTTATTCTATTATGTTATTCTATTTTGTTTTATGCACTTATCTTTCGAATGTTTAGACTAAGGCCAGGTTAGGTGCTTTATAAAAGGCCGTGCTTGGCTTTTAGTTCGTTCTTCAAACTTGTTCTGCAATAAACTGAATTGCTGTACATTTGCGTTCGCGTCCCTTTACTGCCTAAGGACTCCAAGTATCACAGATGTACACGGCTGATTACGTGTCCGCACAATATTGTTAAAATTAAAGTAATTTAAACAATAAAAGGAAGTATAAAGAGATGTCAAACAATGCGACTCAAGTGTTACCACGAATGAAAACATTATAATTACTCAAATTCTCAATTTAAACCACAGTTTAAAGATTATGGTTTTACTATGCCCCCTCTTTTTGTGTGATATGGTGTGTGATGACGGCGTACTTTCATTCGCTCGACTTTCATATACTCGACAAAAATGTAACAAATTTCCAAAACAACCCTACATTAGTTTGCGATTGATCGACTTTCGCATAGTTCGAATTATGTCAAATTCAACATTAAATTTATTATTTAAATTCAATTTTAGATAAAAGAAATCTAATTCCAATTAATACTAAGATAAATTAATTCAAATTCTAAAATTTGAAGCGCATCGGAGAGCCTAAAATTTTGACTTATACAGGTAGCCCCCCCTTAAGGTCGTGTGTGTGTTGGTCTGTATGCATGTGTCATAAGCCAGCCGTATTTACAATACAGTAAAGGTCACTAGGGAGGAATTTGCAAGTACTATGAAATATTAGTGAGGGAGGGAAATAGAAGTAATTTGGCAGGTACGAAAAATTACTATCCTTTCATAAATTATATACTTTGTGTGAGTAAGAAACTGATTAACATCTTCCTTTGCTTAACAGCAGTTGCATTGTATCCACACAGTAAGGCCAATTATTACGTAACGTAATGGATAGGCCCACGGTCACTTAAGGATAGACAACAGCTGGCAATAGCTGAAACTTAAACATAGAACCGCTTGTGCGGGGGTGTTTTAAGATTGGTGTGAGTAAACTGCAAGACAAGCAAGGTCATAGGTCATGTGTGTGTGTGTGTGTGTGTGTGTGTGTGTGTGTAAAGTGAATTGAATGCCTAGGTAATGAATGAATGGAAATAACCGCTGTTGCCATCTAAAAGAGTAAGAAGTAGTGCAACAAGCCAAAGCAAGAAAGAAACTGGCAACCGTATATACGTATTAGCTAGGGTGCTCGTTTCTACGAGCACCATAAATATTTGGCTGCTCGTAACCTGCTCGTGAATGCTTAGCTGCTCGTATTACGAGCAGCAGTCAAAGTGCTCGTATTGCGCGCGAGCACATCTCTTAAAACGAGCAGTGCTCGTGCTCGTACGAGCATTTATATCTATCTTTGACCAGTACTGTAATTAGGGGGTTCTATACTATAACTGTATCTAAGCTAAACTAAAATTTCTATACTAAAACAACACTAGTGCCGAGGTATATTTGTGCTGTTTTAATTCCTCTAGATACCTAAGTGGGTACCAGCCTCGGCCTACTATTGTGCTTCAACATTATAAAAATTTGCTCACCAATGTTCGAATTCTTTCATTCTGTTCATTAACGAACACGTCAGAACTAGATTTTGAAATAGTTCAAAATTTTTGTGCTACGGCACGTAATTTTTTAAATATCCAAATAGCTCCTGGATACCCTCAGGCCTCAGCCTACTCTAGCCTGGATACCCTAGCCTAATATCAAACAGGAGCTAAAATAAGTATCGAGTGACGCATTAACGACGTAAGCTCACGTAGCTAAAAGGATGCCACAATCTTATCAGGTCACACTTTTCACTTTTATCACTTTTCCTTAATCACTTTTCCTGGAACTCTTTTGATGCACCCAAGGTGTCCCGTTTGGGTTGTTTTTTCCTGTTGGGCCACAGCCCAACAGGTCTTTAATTTTGATTCTGGAAACCTAACACTGCGCTAGCGTTAAAGTGTTCATGTGCGGGGTGTGTTTTACACGTCATCTACCGTCGATTTGCATCCGTCACTACCAAATGCTTTTGTATTTTCACTGTCTCGTCTTCTTACAGAACATTATTAGTGGTAGTCGAAAATGCAAAAGTTAACAAAAGAATGAAGCACTGGGAATTGAAGCAGTCACCTCTAGGTTAGAAAACTAACACACTAACCACTCAACCACAGAGATTCCTGAAACTTTATGCTTTAACATCAAGTATAACTTGAACTTCTATTCGAAAAACAAATACAGTGTTGCTTTCAAAGTGACACAGAGACAGAACAAGTTAAAATAAAAATTCGTCAGTAAATTTTTTAAAAATTTTAATGTTAATCCCTATGCTGCAGAGCATAGGGATTAACATTAAACTTCACAATTGAAAACCTTTTGACTGAGATTTTGCAGTTTTAGTGGCTGCAAAAATATACGCTTCTTATGAAGACTAAATCAGTGCACTTTAGCTGACCCAACAGGTTTACGATGGCCTCTGGCCACCAAACTGAAGGGTTATCATATTCTTTTCACTTTATATAATATAATATATGCTATATGTGGCTAAAGGCCCATTCACACGAGGGCGCATGAGCGGGCGCATTGCATGGCGTACGCCATGGCGCATGAGCGGGCGCATGAGCGGGCGCATGAGAGGGCGCATGAGCGGGCGCACACGCACACTTGCCCACTGCATTGTGTGAAATAATGCAGCAGGCTGTGTGAAAATAGAATGCCCCCGCTCACACAATGCACACAAGCACAGTGCACAAAATGCGCACAATGCTGTAGGCAAGTGTGCGTGTGCGCCCGCTCATGCGCCCTCTCATGCGCCATGGCGTACGCCATGCAGCAAAATGAGCCTTGTGTGAATAGGCCTTAAAACCAAGAGTACATAATAGGAAGAGTATGACACTCTTCCTATTATGCCTAGCGCGTCCAATGCGCAGCGCGAAATAGGCCTTTTATGTACGGTTTTGAGGGGGGGTACCCCCCCCTCAACTGAAGACCCCGTACTCAACTGAGGGGGGGGTACCCCCTACTCAGTTCGATACCCCGTGCTCAACTGAGGGGGGGGTACCCCCCCCTCAATTCAGCACCCCGTCTTCAGTTGAGGGGGGGGTACCCCCCCCTCATTTCAAGACACTGACAAAGTCTTTGCGCTACCCCCCCCTCAGTTCAGTACCCCGTCTTCAGTTGAGGGGGGGGGGTACCCCCCCCTCAGTTCAGCACATCAACAAAAGTCCTTGTCAGTGTCTTGAAATGAGGGGGGGGGGTACCCCCCCTCAACTGAAGACGGGGTGCTGAGTTGAGGGGGGGGGTACCCCCCCTCAGTTGAGCACGGGGTCTTCAGTTGAGGGGGGGGTACCCCCCCCCCCGCAAAACCGTACATAAACGGGCTATTTCGCGCTGCGCATTGGACGCACGCCCGTAGGCATAATAGGAAGAGTGTCATACTCTTCCTATTATGTACTCTTGTTAAAACGCATGAAAAAAAGACACGTGCACACTTAACGGAAACACATGACTGCATTCAATATTTCAGCTCACAGCTGAACTGAAATTCCTTAAATCAGTTACACGCACAACTGAATTTTTATTTTCAGTTATGCGCTTAACTGAAAAAAAAATCAGTTTAGACGCTTAACTGAAAATAAAATAAGTTTTGACGACTAACTGAAAATAAAATCAGTTAACTGATTTAAATCAGTTTTTGGAGTCTAAATCAGTTAAGTTATCAGTTAAAGTTAAGGCTGAAAATAATTTCAGTTAAAGTTAAAGTTAACCTCGATAAATTAAATCAGTTATCAGTTAACTTTAACTGATAACTTTTAAAAAAAAAGTTATCAGTTATCAGTTAACTGAAACACCCCTACTGAGTTGCTCCAAAGCCTTACTGGTGAATAATCAGAAACACCTAAATTAGGGTACGTCTGTTCAGTAAAAAAATTTGCTGTCAAATCGAGTATCGATCCGTATTCATGACAATATAAAACTACTTTGGAATAATAAATTATATATTTTTAAATAGTTGCATCTAATTAAAATTAATACAAATAAGCTGATAGAGCTAAGCCGTCAGTCATATATATAGGGTAAACTCGTACATTGTTGACACTCGGGTATAGCTGCCACTGCTAAGCTTTTGGATGCATAACTTGAGACAGCAAAAGTTTTCAGTGATAATTTTAGTATCACGTGAAAGTTCATGATCTTGGCTATCAAACGTATACAACTTATGGATATAACTTGTAAGCAGAATTATAAACATGAGGCTTTAGTATTGTCACTCGAGCGCACCCAGAAAAAACTAAGCAAATTCAAAAAAAACTAAGACGTTTAGATGCAGGTTGTGAGCTTAATTTTGCCGCTTATGGCATAATGTATAATATATCAATGGATAGCTCTGTTATTGTAGATGACGATTCTGTCAATAGTTATTTCCTGTCAACTTCTCGCTTACTTTTTACAATTTTGTAAAATTAGCTCGAGTTTTAGTTTACTCGGCCATAGTGGACACTTCACTCGGCCTCTGTTGACACTTGAAACACATCAAGAGCATGTGCCGCCGTAATGCTCCTGCTGGGTAATGCTCTCATGATGATTTGTGATGCTAATGATAAGTTTCCGAGCATAAATTTGTTTTAAATACGTTCAAATTCATAAATACTCCAAATAGCGGCGTTTTCAGTAACTGTGCTGAGGTATAAGTTTACGAAATAATTTGGGGCTACACCAAGAGCACACAATTGCTTATTGCTCTTGGTGCTTATGACACGTTTTGTCATATTTTAGCGTTTGTTATGCATTTTTTTATGAATTATTGAATTACCATTACGGTAGGATTGAATACACGTTTCATGTTGACGGTTACTTATTGTAAAATGGTAACAACAGTTTTTGATAAGTTTTTTCGAGACTCAGTTGGTGCTAAAATTTTGCTGTGATTACAGCTTATATTCAATTTTTTGGTATTTAGTCAATATTTTATTAGCTAAAATCATATTTTGAATTAAGTACAGTCTATCATCTCTCATTTTTCGAGCTAATTTGAACAACGACGATAACAGCGGAGTAGAGTCAACTTAGGCCGAGTCTAGTGACAACTATAACGGAGCTGCTAAAATTTGAATCTGTTTACAATTTACTGTTGCTTATAAGTTAAACGAAACTGTTGGACATGAGTTTACAGTCATCTGAAAGCCAAAAAATTTCTCTATCAAATGATGTAAGCTTTACATGCAGTTGCAGCATGAAAAAACGAGCGATTTTGAAAAGAACAAGCAAAGCCTAATGCAAAATGGGCTTGGAAATATCAAAGCTCCATTTTCACTTGGTGAACCAAAACCTGCTGCGCAGCAGATTTTCATTTGCACGATGTAACTATAAATTGATAGCTGACAGTTACAAGCTTTATGTACTGTAACCACACATGTGCAGCTAACAAAATTTGCCGAGGTAGTCGTCGACCAAGGGGGCTGCTACTCGAGTATTATAAAATTTTGCCCAATTTAAAGGGTGAAAGCCGATCTGGGGGGGAGCGGGGTCGGGTCGGGAAGAGAGCTTACCAATCCCGCCTAACTAAAGCTTGCAATTTTCCACTGTTGCACCT
The DNA here is from genome assembly GCA_030248245.1 of Trissonchulus sp. WLG1_4. Lineage (NCBI taxonomy): Eukaryota > Metazoa > Nematoda > Enoplea > Enoplida > Ironidae > Trissonchulus > Trissonchulus sp. WLG1_4. Next base: position 18,814 of record JASANF010005214.1, read on the forward strand.
GTGGTAGTATCCTTGGTAAAAACATCACTGTGTTGTTTATGCTGTAAGGATAATAAATTGCAAGAGCTTCACCTGTGTATTGGCCCCTTGTATGAAGCAATATTAATGTCAAATGACTGTACAGTGTGCACTTACTTACTGGCAGACTTCTGCTTTCTGCCAAACTTGCTTACAATACTTTCAATTAAACACCTTGAACTTCCTGCTCTTGTTTCTGGACCACAGAACCTGTAGCACTATTTGGCATTGACTCAGTCTGATTACTTTTATATCGATTAAAGCAATCACTAGTTTTAGACAAAGAATTAGATGTGTTCACATTAGCGGTCGGGCCCAAACAGTTTGTGTTGTCTGTTGCATCTCTGAATTCTTTTCGTGCTTTCTGAAAGTCTACTTCAAGCTTACTTTCACCCTAGAGAGTTCTCAATCACGTCTTGTAAATCCTACAGAATAAACTAAGATTGTTGCTCTTGGTGCCCTTTACTTTATATGTATTAAACTGTATTTGCTACATTAGTGAATGTCGCAAAATAAGCATAGTACGTGACCGTGAGAATCGAAAATCACTATTTTTGAACCAGATCAAAAAATCGCCAAGCTATACACACCAATAATCGCAATAAGATAATTGCTCTCTGACATGGTTTCCTGCAATCCCGTTGCCATGCTAACCATTCCCAATATTTTTTGAACGTCTGGGTCAACCTTTTGTCCACAAATACTTGACATCTGCTCATTGGTATTAGATGTATCAGCTGACGATTTGCTTGTGCCATTTTTTGTAGCTCATATGCGCCTAAATTTGTTATGGGGTGTACTTATGTTGCCATTCACAAATGCTGCTGGTAATAGCGCTTGCAATAATAGTGCATTGTTATTTGACCTGACTTTCGTTACGTAGTAGGCTAGTTTGTGACATTGTGCCTATGACTAACTGCATTTTTCTGTTATTCAAAATTAGTGTGTGTGGACTGCCCAAAACGGTGAACAATTTGAAACTATATGAATAATTTCAGATAAAATATCAATGTGAGACCTGTGAGATTTAAGACTTTACTACAAGTTTACTGTATGAGATTATGTGAATAATATGAAATTTAATATCAAAATGAGCCTGTGTGATTTGAAATTGTACTTCAAGTTTACTATGCTGTGAGACAGAAGAATGTATGATACGTCGCCCAACTTAGCAATGCAAGATTGTGTTAACTACTACTTTTGATTTTTGTCTAAACATAATCATAGAAAATATGCAAATGAGCTTTTTTTAATGTACGTATGATCTTTAACAGTTGTGTATACGTATTTACGTACGTAGGTAGTTAGTAAAATAGCACGTAGACAGACGATGAATATCAACACAGCAGACACATTTCAAACACACACTTACATTCACAAAGACCTGCACAATCACACAGATAAAAACACGCAAAGACGCACACACATAACTCACTTAGTTACACGTTATTTTTCCGACACCTCATTCTAAAGAAGCCTGCTGCGCTGTGGCGCAGCAGGAAAAATAAAGTCTCAAAAAGTGTCAACTATGCACGAGTTTACCCTATATAAACAAAAATCGGCTTGTCCCGTATTGGAACCGGGGATAACTCGCGCCTTAGGCGAAAATCATTGCGCTTGGCTAACAGCCCGATATGTCAAAAGTGTGTATTCACAACACATTATTCTTAAGCCTGTTTCACACGATGGGGAAAACGCGTGGGGTGCCCCTTGGGGCACCCCATGGGGTGCCACATGATGCCCCTTGGGGCACTATGTGGCATCGTGTGACACCCCATGTGGTGCCCCGAGGGGCACCATGTGGCATCGTGTGACACCCCATGGGGTGCCCCACATGGGAAAAATCAGTATCGCTCGCCGTGCGTTTTTCCATGTGGCACCACAAGCGACAGCCAATCAGTGAGCACTGTTGATGATCACGTGACTTTATGCAAATGCTTAAAGGACAATTTTAGGGCTTAAACTCAATCATTTGAGTTAATTCTTTCACATTTGGTTAGTCTATTACGGCTTTTACGAATACGTAGCTCATGAATTATATTTAAGTAAGCTACAAAATTTAAATAAATTTTATAAATTCTTACACGTAATTTATGCCCAAGGCACATATCACATATGTCAAAATTCAATGTAATACCTTCTTAAATACTTAGTATTTTGACCGTTTACGCGCCTAAATATTCAAACTCCCGCGCGTTCATGCCCCATCGTGTGAATACGTTACCCCAGGGGAATCCCCGGGGGACACCACACGGTGCCACGTGGTGCCCCTCGGGGCACCCCATGGGGTATCACACGATGCCACATGATGCCCCACGGGGCACCACTTGGGGTGTCACATGGGGTGCCCCACGTGGGGATTCCCCACGTTTTTCCCCATCGTGTGAAACAGGCTTTAGTGGTAGAAGTGAACGCAGTTGGTTCCATTGAACAAGCCATTTCAAATCAACCTATAAATTAAATTAAGTTCACTAAGCTACATGAGACGTTGAATTAAATACTCATTTACGTACTACCCAAAGTCAGTTATTCGGAGCGCCACCATAAGCGAAAATGACACGGACACATTCATGATATATTGACATTTAGCCACATTGCAACGGATTGCTACGTGATGTATACTTTCGGATTTAGGGGGTGACAGCCGACATATGGGGGAGGGGCTAATCCTGCACGCCCCTGTATGGATTGGACACAGTAGAGTACATCAGCAGCTAAACAACAACTAGGTATGCCAACTGACTTTATTAAATAACCCCAAAATTGAATTCGGTTGTAAACAGAAGAAACAAGGACAGAATACACGGACCAGACTACAATGCAATATATGTACATACATACAACAGCACTAAGACTGCAGCATTTCACTAATATGGATCAGTAGAGAACACTGGCAGACTACATGAATACATATGCAGTTGGGAAGGCCAACACACTCCTGCGTGCTCGGATCAGCCACCACAAGCCCACATGTTCTCTCTGTTTCTAACCAAATGAGGAAAGGACAAGGACAAGCAAATGCGGGGGTGCGGGGCAGCTAAACTTGGACCCCTGTCCAACAAAAGTCACACTCCATTTCCGCCCATATGCAAAACACCACTCACCACATATACCACTGAGGTAAACAGCTTCTTCATTCCCGCAGGGCCAATGGCCATAGCATATGCGGTACTTGTAGCTTCAGTTGTTGTCACAGGCGATAAATTTGCAAAGGTGCACTCAGTCTGATGGCTGCTATGAAAGAGAACTGATTGCTGAACATTACGAGCGGTAGACCTAGCCTCACTGCTATGCGTACATACCTATACTGCATATCCGACACTTTTGGCACGTAAGCATAAGGAAGAACTCTGCTCAGGCAAATCAGTGATGCTTCATCTACAGCCTCTAATGTTCACCAGTCACTGCTCTTTCATTTCAGCCAACAGGGATGTCGGTGTGATATTCCTAAATAAAGTTATGATCCGACACTTTTCCGAAAAACGTCCTATGATTAGTGCCGAGGAATATCTAAGCTTAGGGATAATTCGGCCCTTTTTGAAGGAGACGTCTATGCTTCTATATATACTAGAAGTGCCGAACCTACATTTATGAGGGGGCGGGGTCCCCAAATCGAGGGGCCGGGGGGAGGGTCCCCACGGATAAAATTTAGTAAAAATTGCACTTTTTTGAGAAAATTTTGCAAAATTTAGGGTATTTTTGGTCGATGAGGGGGGGGAGGGTTCCCAAAGTTTGACCCCGTTACATGTGTGGTGCCGAATATGCTTTGGGGGGCGGGAATGAAGCAGCTGGTGACCTCATCAATCGATGCATCATGCATGAGATGTAAAAATATGAATCTGGCACCGACTTGGGCCAAAAAAGTAACCTAGTTTGGGGGAACCGATAAATTTCAGGAACCAGCTACCGGAACCGGTCCCATCTCTGTGTATATACTCTTGATATACATCCACACCCATGACTTGACAAATCTAGTACCTCCTAACATCTAAACAATCAGTGACTGAAGCGATGCAGTGGGTCTTACTGAGATGTGCTAGGAGCCAGGGCTACACTATAAACACGTACAGACTGCATAGTACATAATATATTACAATATTACAATACACAATGTACAACATATAACACATTCTCATTGGCTATAAAAAAGAAAGCAAATCTTTGAACTTTTGGACATACAAATTTCCATTCACACTCTAAATGTTATTATTTAAAATACAGATAATAATCATTATTTTATTGAAATGCCTTCAAGTCTATTTGTAAGTTGGTTGTCCGTTTGAAAAGTGACTAGGGAAAAGCGCAGATCTATTGACACTAAATTCAGCGCCGTCGGCTAAGACAGTGGTCAGTGCCATGCCAGCGCTATATACCGATCCACTTCTAGAACACAACGCTTGACATGAATCGACTGGATTAAGAAAGCAAGAGGGAAGAGGGGGATCAGTCCAGCCCGGTTCACACTCGTCCATATGCTTGCCCTGAACCAGACCAAAGGTGCCAAATGTTTGTGAGGCAAGGTTAAGTCCAGTCAACACCTTACACCAGCTGAACGTGAATTGTCCGGTTCCCTGGCCGTACGTCCACAAGGACAAGTATGAACCGGGCGTAAGCGATCACCTACCTGGTATCAAGGGGGGCACCCATCTGAAATGGTTGGGGACTGAGGGTTCCTCAGATGGCACGGACCTCGATCCAACTGTCGCATCTGACGCACTAGACTCGCACAACGATGGAACACACACTAGCATAACCAACACAATACCAAAAACAACACAGTCTTAGCTCCGGTTCCCTATACACACAAACATATATATTTTAAATATCTTATATATCTTATATTTGACCTGACTTTTTGTGCCTATCTCTTTTAAAAATGGCCTATTTCCGTATAGTGGGAACCGGGACTTAAGGGGGGGGGGGGTGAGGTTACCCAGGTCAAAAATCAAAGTTTTCCCATTTTGCTTATTTTCACGTATGTTACTCCCCTAAAGCACCCCACCCTGAGATAAGAACAATTATATAAGCTTGAAGGTGCACTTTTCGTTCAGTGCGTTTGTCAGTGTATTTGCATAGGCAAAAGTACGTAAAAAAGCCTAAAAGTAGCTCTTAGTTGGACAGTTCTAACACAAACCACATCAAGCCAATCAGGCCGAAACTTTGCATAGTAGTGTAAACGTTTCAGGTAAGGCCAGCTTTTCTACCGTAAGCTTGCGGCCTGCTTGCGCCTAGCTGGCGCCTAGGTTTGACCTTTTGTTTTGGTTTGATGTTGGGTATGTTTTGGCTGGTATGCTAGTAGCAACCGCCTTTGCTTTTCGTATTTCTGTTAGTTGTGTGGCAGTCTGGCTAAGAGCAGTCTGGCTAAGTGTTGTTGGGCCCTTATATTTTGGTGCTCCGGGTGAGGATCGAACTCACGACCTTCAGATTATGAGACTGAGACTGAGTGCTTCTGGGAATTTGGTGAACGAGTCCACGAATTCTAACAGATATTTATTGCCGCGTTCAGTCACTGGAAGTGGTCCTGCAATATCATCACGAGGAAAATCAGCTTCTGCTGAACGTTAATGCTTCTTGCCCGTTGTCACTGCTTTATGTGGAGCCACTAAAGGTTGACATCGGGGGCGATCAACTCAACTTTTGGTGTAAATGGTGTCAGCACTTGCGAGACGTTGTGGAAGCCATTGATCTCAGAAATACCACGCTTGTCCCCTGTGGCCGCGACCGTTTTTGGCATACTAGTACCTCAAAAGCTCGTATACTGGAGATACCTCGTGACAGGTGGCTAGGGTCCAATACTATGGTAAGATTGCCCCCGAGTTTGTCCGGTTGGCGCAGCGACCCTCGATTTGGCCGTGTGGTTCGTCATGCGCAACCCAAGCGCTTTGACTACACCTTCCTAATCCTCTCGCATTCAAATTTGCGTCATCTTGCCGAAATAGAAGGAGGTGTCGTGGTTGCCAACGGCGGTGCGCTAATGGTCGATGTTCCACGCATGCTGGATCATCACCGGATCAAGCCCGACCGCTTTGCTCGCGTGATCCTGAATTTCAACATCAATGATATCCAGCGATCCAAGGAGTTCTGGGAACGAGGCTTTCGTAAGATTCGAGAATGCTTTGGCCACATGGTCGAGCGTGTCTACGTTTCTTCGATGCTCCCGCAGGATCGGCTGCGCTTACACGCAAGTGTGTACACCGATTTTGCCAACTTTATGAGCCGAGAGTGTCGCCGGTATGGGTTTAACTACATGGAAGTGCCGGAAGACCCATTTTTGGCAAATTACCAAAGTGTCGGTGTGGCGACCAACGCCCTGATCAGGAAGGACCTTTTTGACGACGGGCTACACTTGTCTGCAATCGGCACTCGGCTGTTGTTAGAACAATGGAAAATTTTTGCGACCGAGCTTTCGCTATGTTCCAGAAAATATACGAATCAAATCTATCAAATGAAACCGGATAACGCATTGGAACGGCGACCGAATCAGTCCAGCAAGCCGATAACCAACGTGGCCCCAAAGCGCCCTCGTTATGTATGTTTGGACTAGACGGTACTATCATCGGGGACGGGTAAGAGTCAAAAAGATGAGGCGTCGGGGCCCCCTGCGGCTACTAACGTAGAAATAACCATCACCAATTCCGCACCACTAACCGTTAATCCACCCCAATCCGAGAGTAGGGAAGCAGTAAATACTAACCTACCTACTAACCTTGACAAAAGTGGTGACAGCAGTGGCTTGTCCACCAACAAAGTAAATACTAGAATATATATTCATTAAGCTTTCTGGTTTATCAAGCCGGAAATCATAATTGTAACCTGCAACGATATCGAAAATGGGCAGGAGAAGAACCAACCGGAGGGGATCAGCACAATGCATCCTGCTCAGCTTATTGAGCAAACCCAAATCCCATATAGTCGGGAGGTGGTGGTTCCAAATCCCCCTTCTCAAACCCCATCCTGTCGTCAGGTGGGCCCATCTAACCCTTCTATCCAAAACTCGTCCTGTCGTCAGGTGGGTCCATCGAACTTCCCTTTGCAAAACCCATCCTGTCCTCAAGTGGAAAATTTTTCACCGAACATCCCAGGGGCAACGAGATTCTACTATCAACCATCTGAATGGGTTGCTGGAGGGATAAGGCACAATTTCCAAGCGGTCGCACAAACCGCGCAAGGAAACGCAATGCGCTACCGAGTGCCTTTCCAGCCTCCGACAGCAGTTAGTTCATTACCACCGCTGGGTACTCTAGCACCGGTATCAGGCACGTCGCCGATGCTCGGCATCGATTCTCATGCTGCCGCGGTGCGTCAGCAGCAGCTACACCTACTCCTGCAATCCTTCTCTCCGTTTTCAGGATCCCTGGGCAGCCAATCTCGGACAGTGATGAATCTACAATTCGTCATGTGGAATGGTATGCTCTGCCCCCTCCATCCACTCCCAGCTCCTGTGGGACCCTCTGTCTTGTCGGGACGCGTTTTCAGCTCCTGCCCCTTTTGTCCCAGCCACCAGTCGCCGTAGCCACTGAAACTTTGTGTACAGATTATTGTAAATATTGAACAAAGCTACTGACAATTTAGAATCAATTTGTTCGATGTTTGACTATTCAATTACTCGTTGCTCAGATTTGGTGATATTGCTCAATTCAAAAGCCTTAAAAAATTATGATGTTTCCATTTTTCTAAGTGAATGTTCTAATCGGTAATTCAATGTTTTGATGAATATTTTATATGCTAAAAATTAGTTAAAAAAAGCGTGGACGCTTTCTTTTGGTACCCCACGAGCATGGCTTTTTGCGTAAAATACTGCGTATTTACGCAGTGAACCTTAAATTTACGCAGTCAAAAATAAAAATACGCAGAATTTACGCAGCCTTCATGCGCCCACCAAGCGGCAGTAAATCAAGCTTAGCCGCAAATTTTTTCCGATACGTCTCCAATTGACCAAATTTGGCCTAAAAATAAAAAATTTTCCCAATTTTTTTTTCTGGGGGCTGCCGCCCCCAGACCCCTGCGAGTCTGTGGATTACTATTCCTTGTTATTATCTTTCCTTAAAGTCTATGCATGTTTAAACGAGTACATTATACTGCACTTGCATGGAAAAGTTTCTGATATGTCTCCAGTTCACCAAATTTGGACTAAAAATGGGAAAAATACCCCTTTATTCTGCGAGCTGCCTCCCCCAGACCCCTGCAAGTTTGTGGTTTAGTGATCTTGCGTTTGTAAGCGGTTTTATATATAAGTGTTGAAATCGCTAAAATGCGCATTTTCAGTATTACAAAAAATCGAAAAGTCATTACCCCCCTAAATTTTTTTCTGGGTAACGCCACTGGATGTGACCAAAACTCACTTTTTGACGTTAACTCCAGCTGAATGTATTGTATTAGAATTGCTTGACACTAGGGATGGAAGTCTCGGTTTTTTTTCCGAGACCGAGACCGAGACCAAATTCCGAGACCGCCAAAACCGAAACTTAGGGTCATTTTTTTGCCATTTTTTACCTATTGATTTGATGACTTTTCACACATTTTTAGGTAAAATTAGATGACCATGGTCAGACACCTTATGTATATATAACTAACAGCTACATCACGGTAATTTTGGTTACATTCGTGGTTCTTTCCTCCTTTTGTGTGGGTGTGGGGCCGTGTCTTCTTAAATACTGTGAAATTTTGACCTTTGTCCAAAGCAGACGCAATTTGTCCTTGTTCTTGCCAGAAAATAGCAATTATTGACACTGTTTGGCCTAATTTAGTTAAAAATCGCTCAGATTGTATTGGAATTACCAATGTTTTGCTAAAATAAATACACCCAAGATAAAGGGTTTTTGGCTCAAAAATTAGACCTGCGCGCTGTGACGCTCTTTCATTCATTGCCTCCGGCGTGACACCCCTTTAAGTGGGGCCCCCTCAAACCCGTGGGACTAAATTTTAGTTGTAGGAAGAGAGTCTTCCCTTCTCATCTACCGAACTACATGACGTGTCACCGCATAGTTCTGAGTAGTGCGTTTAGTTGAACTTTCACAGATTTTTTTTTATTTTTAGCTAAACTCATACTAATTGGAAATTACACTTAAGTATATATGTGAAGCCACCAATTGGCATAAAAAAAGTTGACCAGCCAAACACTAATACTAAAGAATAAAATATACAATGATCACACAGACAGAATCTGAAATAAGAAATCTAATCACAAACATACATTTTTGTGTGTGTACTGTACTTACTGATAACTAAACAACCACGGTAAAGTTGTTTTCGGAAAACAACTGACAGAATCTGTTTGGTGTGAAATTTTGGTGAAATAAAAACTTCCGAAAAAAATTTCCTGCCAAAAATATAAACCAAAGGGGGGACCACAGGAAAATTTTTCACAGATTTGAAAAACCGAGACCGGGTACAAACCGAGACTTTTCGACTACCGAGACCGAGACCGAGACTTCCATCCCTACTTGACACACCGTCGAAATGCGTTGCCTATGTTTTTAACCAATTATATACTAGTTTTGGAAAAATACGCAATCGCTCCTAAAAATACGCAGTCAAAAATAAAAATACGCAGTATTTACGCACTGCCGATTTTAAAAAAAAACGTACCCATGGGTATGTAATGTAAACGTTTCGTGTAAGGCCAGCTTTTCTACAGTAAGCTTGCGACCTGCTTGCGCCTAGGTGGCGCCTAGGTTTGACCTTTTGTTTTGGTTTGATGTTGGGTATGTTTTGGCTGGTATGCTAGTAGCAACCGCCTTTGCTTTTAGTATTTCTGTTAGTTGTGTTATCGCGCAAAAAAGAGCAGTCTGACTAAGTGTTGTTGGGCCCTTATAGTAGCAGGTCACATGTATGCGCAAAATCGTATGATCCGGATTTTCGATATGTATTTTCAATTCTAAAATCGAGGACGAAATGTGAAAACATGGCCGTTTTTTAGGCCTGCCAAATGTGAGTGATTTTACATTTGGCGTCACTGCTCAGGCCATGGGCAAAAATTTTAAAAAAATGGATCATAGAGGTTGAGATATGACGTTAGGCTATCGAATCATGTAAAAATCAGCTTCGTTAGTATTAACAAAAATTTCGAGTAAAGGAACGCTTTGTGAGCACAAAAAACTTTTTTTGCGTCTATGATTTACACGTAAAATTGAATGTTTGAGAGCCCCTAGTAAAAAATTGGCAAAAGCATTGGTTCCAGTTTGTTACAACTGCTATGCGCCTTCCCTGGGGCTACATTTTGTGTGCAAATTTGAAGCGAATCGGAGCACCTAAAAATTTCACTTCTACAGGTAGCCCCCCCCCCCCCCTTTAAGGGGGTAGTGTCGCGAAAACAGTCGATTTTGCGCGACTATAAAACTTTTTCAGTGAAAAATAGGTCAATGTTCTTTATATATTCTAAAAATATGTTTCAAGGCAAATATATTTGCCAAGTTTCAGAAAAATTGATGCAGCATACAGTTAGCAGTGAAGTCGCAAAGTAGGAAAAATGACGTTTGCGCGACTATAAAACTTTTTCAGTGAAAAATAGGTCAATGTTCTTTATATATTCTAAAAATATGTTTCAAGGCAAATATATTTGCCAAGTTTCAGAAAAATTGATGCAGCATACAGTTAGCAGTGAAGTCGCAAAGTAGGAAAAATGACGTTTTGAAAACCTATTCACATTCGATAATTTCATCACAATTAAAAAACTTTTTGTTTAGATTCTTTACACAAAGTAAAAGCACAGATTAGTTTAGTTTGTGCACGCAAAATTTAGAGCAAATTGCTTGAGTGGTTGTGGAGTAATGCCTGTTTGAACTGTGAAACTGTGCGTAACCTGTAAAGTAATCACAGCAATAATGATAAATTGTAAAAAAAATTTGACACTTATTTTGAAATTAAAAAAAACGAACCTTCATTTTTCATTTTTCTTATTTGTGGCAAAAAATTGTGCGTCAAAACATTGCATGTACTTCACAAGCTGGCCAATCTGATATCTGGCTTGATTTTTTGAACTTTTATGTCTCTATTGTGTGATGTCTGGCTCACAAATGGTGATTGGTTAAAAATATTGGAAGATATTGGTAGTCTAGTGTCTGGCAGTATTTATTTGACACCATATGGCATTTCACTAGTTTCTCAGTGAACGTAAAATTTCAAAGCAAAAAGTTTTCATTTTGCAGCCTATGAGCAAAACTGCTTTGG
>JASANF010005216.1:0-20516 GCA_030248245.1 Trissonchulus sp. WLG1_4
TTATAACTAACGGACTTATTTTAGTCCGATCCAATACCTAAAATACTACCGGATTTAATTTTTTAAACCGTTTCAATTCCAAAAATACTTTCGGGTTAAACGTGCTGCTGGACTTAATTAAGTCCGTTGAGCAAAATCCAATTCCAAAAATGGATTTGTTAAATCCGTTTAATATTTGGATTTCAAACTACATGCAAATTGTAGGATTTTAAATTTGCGTAACGTTACGCGGATTTAATGGTTTTAAAGGCAGGGTGCGTCTCATTTAATTGCTTATAATTTTAGACTACCTTAACCAATTTGAACGATCTATATGTCAAATAAAAGCGCATAAATTGGGCTTTTCAACTGCATAAGTTTTGACATTTTATTTTTTACACAGTTATACTCTAACTATTGGTTATTATTAAGCAAAAACGCACACACTCGCTACTTTTGAATTAAGTAATTCTTTATTTTCAAAGAATTTGGTAGTTTTTGATGCCTCTTACAAGCTCGCAACATCAAAAAATGCTAACTTAGACTTAACCGTTAACTAAAAAGGCTTTTCGAAACGTCACTTTATTATAAGATTAACGTCAATTTTCGTCCTAGATTTAGGCTTAGGCTTAGGCTCAGGCTTAGGCAATAAAAAAATAGCAATTTTCAGGAAAAATCCTGCCAGCTTAGCCTAGAGAATCCTGCCAACTAAGCCTGGACGATGCATTAAAACATCATAACGCACTCAAAACTATCCAAAAACAAAGATTATAGCCATTTTTGGCTTCCAACTTGGGCCTACGTTCACTTCCAAAAACTTTGAAAATGCAATCATAGCTCAGAAAATCCATATTTGTGAATAGGGGTTCTGTTATAATGCTTCCCTCAAGGTGCTCTACAGTCTACTCCAAAAAATAGGTCCACTATTTTCCCCCCAACTGCACTTGATCCGAAAAATTTTTCCCAGAAAATTTCTAGAAAAAACCTAGAAAACAAAATGGTTTCTGGGTTTTTCACGGGATTTTTCTAAATTAGAAAAAACCCAGAAAATTAATTTTCTGGTTTTTTTCTCGGGGTTTTCTGGAATTTTTCAGGTTTTTTCTCGATTTTTCTGAGTATATTCTGGATTTTTTCTGGATTTTTTCGGGGTTTTTTCTGATTACCGAGATCAGTTTCTGGGTTTTTTCTGGGTATTTTCTAGGTTTTTTTCTGGGTGTTTTCCAGTAGCGTACCCAGGATTTCGCGAAGGGGGGGCTGAACTGATGCTCGACGACCGGGGGGGGGGGGGGGGAAACGTACACGCTGTGCGGCAGTCTGCAGAAGGTTTAGCTTTTAGAATTTTTGAACTGATTGCATTGATATTGAAGAAGAAGAAGAAGAAATCATTTATTTGCAAGGCTAGGCAACAAAAACTCTGCCATACAGGTTAACAATAAAAACAGGTAAGAATATTAGAGAAAAAAATATACGTATATATGTGTATACGTATATATGTATATAAACGTAACACAAAACAGAAACAGAAAAAAACCAAAATTGACAACACAAAACAGAGAATGCAAAAAAATACATAGTATAAGTTCGGACATAACATGGAATATATTGTGCGCAAACATACATGAAAAAAGAGCTAAAAGCATGGGGCACGGCCTAATTGCAGGCCTTTTATAGCCACTGCCAAGTAGATATGTAAATAAACATGAAAAGAAGAAACATGGCGGAACCTTTCTGTATGTAATAAAAAAATCAGACAAACACACAAACAAACAAACAAATTTACACTAAGGAAAAGATGCGGTGAATCAACAGAAATCAAGATAAACAAAATAGAGACGATAATTTTGCATACGAAATAATAACAGAATCCAATAAAATAATAGCAACATTTTCCAATAAAAAGAATACAAAATAACAAAGTAGAAGCGAACAGAACAGAAAACAAAAAACAGACGGCAAAATGAATTATAATAAGGAAGCAGTACAGAATACACCTAATACACTTTCAAGAATCTGAGAATATAGCTGCAAGTTCAATTTGAAATTTTTAAAAGTCGGTGCTGTTACTAGTGCATCTGGAAGAGAGTTCCAAGGTGCCACAACTCTGTAAGAAATCCAAAATTTCTTCTTATTTAAGTTAAACTTGGGGTAGGCTAATTTGAAAGAGTTCACGAGTTGAAAAAATTTGCCCGCGAGTTCTCGATTCATTATGAAAATTAAAAATAGTTTCTGGATTGATTGACATCAAACCATGAGTGACCCTATAGACGAAACATAAATCACACAATAAACGGCGCAGTTCTAAGCTATCTATCCCAACTAGTGTGCACTTTTCGAGTTAGGTCAAATTTGATTCAAATTTGAAACGAGCTAAAAACTTTTTCTGGACTGATTCAATTAAATTTATGTCTTTAATATAATAGGGATTCCATACTTCAGAAGCATATTCTAGTATCGGTCTTACATAGGATTTATATAGTCTCACATTTACATCAACATTATCGGAAACAATACCAGACCTTAACAGGAAGAGAACGGAACTTGCTTTCTTTACAATTTTCGCTATATGCTCCGAAAATTTGAACTGAGTGTTAACAAGAATACCTAAATCAGGGACGTAATTTGCCACTTGCAGTTGTTGTCCATCAATATTATATGTTAACATCGGGTTATTTCGCCCTAAATACAGTATATACGACTTTGCAAAAAATATCTGCATTTGCCACAGCTGGGTCCAGTTCGCGAATTGGTCCAAGGCACGCTGAAGTGTTTCTTGCCTGTGCCTGTCAGGACCTGTAAAAAATAGCTTAGAATCGTCAGCATACCAAGAACAGTGAGATGAACCAAGCTGCTCGACAACATCTTTAATAAAAATCAAGAACAAAGTTGGCCCACTCACGGAACCCTGGGGTACTCCGCTATGTACTTCACTCCAAGCAAAAAAAGTTTTGCTCAATGCGAACACGCTGACGCCGATCATTAATAAATTCTCCTATAATTTTGAGCAATCTTCCAGATAATCCCAGTTGCTCAAGTTTAAGTAAAAGTTTTGGGTGAGACACTGAATTAAGGGGGTAATTGCGTTTTTAGGTGTTTTTTTGAAAAGCAGGCCAGCGAACAAATTAAACAAAGGTTGAAGAAAAAAAAAACAAAAAAAAAAAGAAAAAACAAAAAAAAAAAAAAAACCCACACAAACAAAAAGACAAAACCCCCCAAAAAAAAAAAAAAAAAAAAAGCCAAACCAACAGAACGCAAAAAAAACAACAAAAAAAACAAAAACACAACACCTTAAAAGCTTTTTTCAAGTCTATGAATGCCATGTCTATTTTATTTTTAGAATCGAGCTCGTCCACCACGTTAGAGTAGGCTGACACAAGATTCGTAACAGTAGATCGACACGCAAGAAAACCATGCTGTGCTTCAGCAAAAAAATTATGTTTGTAACAATGACTCATAAGTCGTTCATTTATCAGAGCATCGAGGGGTCGCGCGGCCCCGCAAATTATTGATACATCTCTATAATTATCGACGTGGAAGCGAGGACCCTTGTTTTTGTAAATTGCAGTAACATTAGAATCTTTCCAGTCTCTCGGAAGTATTCCTAATCTATACGAAAAATCGGTAATGGTATAAATAGGAAAGGCTAATTCTGCTGCAAACGTTTTCTAAAATATATATGGAATATTATCGCTTCCACAGACCATGTTAGATTTGAGTGCAGACAGATGTTTATATATGTCCAATACATCAAAAATAAAATCCTGACAAGATGTTGAGTAACCTGCCTGAGTGTTGAAAACGGGACAGGTTCCATTATCTTTGGTATAGACTGAGCTGAAATGTTCGTTCAGTAAGTTACACTTTGTCTGATCATCTGCAACAACATTCGTACCGTTAATCAGCGCAGGAATAGCAACGTTTTGCCTGGCTCTTTGATTTACATATTTATAGAATGCCTTTAAATTTTGCTTGTCAGCAAGTTTTCAAGCAAGTTTGCTTGTCAGCAAGTCAGCTAAAATCATACTGCAAAAACTCATGAAACGCTAATTTCTTTACACGGGCACGAAATATACTAACGTTTGGACTACGAACTATTTATTCAGCCAGAGTGTTCCAAATTTTGACACTACGAACGCTAAAAAAACCACGTCTACAGTCTAAACGAAACTTGGGCATGCATAGTTTGAAACAGTGACCCCTTGTATTAGCGGCTGTTGCATAATTAAAAAACTGCTGAAAATCAAGATTCACATATTGATTTTTAATTTTATACAAAAAAGTAAGATCGTTAATTATTCTACGTTTTTCTAAAGTATCCAAGTTTAAAAAACGCAACCTCTCAGAATAAGAGTGACTCTTTACCTCTGGTAACCTTTTCGTAAAACGACGCTGAACACTTTCTAACAGAAAAATATCCTTTTTTAGCCAAGGCGACCAAACCTCAGACGCATATTCGAGCTTGGGACGGATGAAAGCCTTGAATAGTTGCACTAAAAACTTGGTATTTCTAGAAACAAAAGCTAAAAATAACACATTAACCATTTGCATTGCGGACTTCACAATATGCTGTATATGACAAGAAGGCTTCAGGTCGCTTGTGAACCACACACTAAGATCCTTAATAGCTTCAGAAACAGCACAGAGTGAGTTTCCTATATACAAATCACCACGAGGGTTTCCATAACCAAGGTGTAATAAAGTACATTTTTCTAATGCTATTTTTAGTTGCAATTTTTCGGCCCAGTTTAACACATTATTGATATCTTCTTGAAGCAAAGCATCCGTATTCGATTTATGTGTGGAGAAAAAAAGCTTCGAGTCATCCGGATATAACATCATATGAGAATTTTTAATAACTAATGGTAAATCATTAATATAAATTGTAATTAACAGAGGTCCAAGAATAGAGCCTTGAGGTACACCTGATGTTACAGACACTTCACGTGAGCGAAAATCATTTAGTACTACAAACTGAACACGACCAATTAAATAATCGGACAGCCAAGCCACCAATTTAGGGCTAAAATTTAAATATTTCAGTTTTTCAATAAGTTTGACATGAGAAACTGAATCAAAAGCTTTTGCGATGTCAATATAAAAAACACAAAACGTCAACAAAATGGCCTTTGTCTAACTCAGTAGTCCACAGATTCACAATAACAGTAGACCGCTTTTTAATAAAACCATGCTGAGAATCGTGAAGCAGTCGGTAGCTTTCCAAAATATTCAACATAGTATTTCTTATTATGACCTCCATTACTGTGATGACTTCAGAAGTCAAACTAATTGGTCTGTAGTTATTTACTTGACATGTAGATCCTTTTTTATGGATGGGTATAACTACTGCACTTTTCCAAGCTTCAGGCAGACGGCTGTTTTCATAAAACACTGTGAAAATGGACGATAAAACCCCAGCCAATTCAAAAGCAAACTTTTTAAGAAAAAACTGAGGAATTTTATCGGGTTTTATTATTGAATTACTTATTACAGAATTGAAAAAGTTTTACGCAGCATGTCGTGCAATCATAGTCGTTGCAGAGGACTGGGGGCGGCAGCCGGCAGCCCCCAGAAGCTGCGGCTTTTTTAGAATTTCGAAATAAAATTTGCATTGAAAAACCAATTCTAAGCTATTCGCGGATATCCGCGACATCCCTAAACTTGACATCGACTAGTATTTGACTTGACTAGTAACTTGTCGTGCAGTTCGCGGAGGTCTGGGCCCCGTTGCACCAAACACTGATACTTATAACTGATACTTGATAACTGATAACTGATAAATGTCGTGCAACACTATACTGATAACTGATAACTAATAGGTGATAACTGATAAATTTTTGTGCAACGGGGCCCTGGGGGCGGCTGCCTTCAGGAAAAAAATTTGAGAATTTTTTATTTTTAGGCAAATTTAGTGAATTGGAGACGTATCATAAAATTTTTTCGGCCGGGCCATAAAAACTAAATGGGGAAGACATCGTTGTTTAAAAATTTGAAGTTTGAGCAGAAATGAATTAGGGGCGAGATCCCTTCGAAATAAAATTTTGGTAAGTTTTTGAAATTTCAGTGTAATTTTGGTCAATTGGGGAAAATTTTTTCAGCGGTGTCATAAAACCAAAGGGGGACCACAGCAAAAAAAGTGAAAAAGGAGGAGGGCTGAAATCGCAAAGGGGGGGCTGAAATCACGAAGGGGTGCTGATGTCCCCCTAGCCCACCCCTGGGTACTCCACTGGTATTTTCTGGGTTTTTTCTGAAAAAGTTTTCCTGTGACCCCCCCCTGGTCGTCGACCATCAGTTTCACCCCCTGCTTTGCGAAATCCTGGATACGTTACTGTCCTGATTGACATGTGCGTAGCCAGGGGGGGTTCAGGAGTCTGAACTCCCTTTTTTGGTCTTGGTGGATCCTGAAGAAATTGTCAACAGGGGTCCCCCTTTGGTTTTTGTGGCTCTGTCAAAAATAATTCCGATACGTCTCCAATTGACCAAATTTAGCCTGAAAATTAAAAATTTCCCCCCAATTGTTTTCTGGGGCTGCCGCCTCTAGACCCCTGCAACTCTGTGGCTTACCATTCCTTGTTATTATCTTTCGTCAAAGCCTATGCATGTATACGCAAGTACATCATGCTGCATCTGCATGTCTACACTAGGATATGGTGCAGGTTCGGCGAGGGGGGAATTCAAACTCACATTTTTTCAACGTAAAACACGTTTTTATAGATTTTCGGATGTGCTGAGTTCATTTCTTGCACTTTCCAAGCGAAAAAAACATATACATTGCTTTTCAAAAAAATGTAAATTTGGTCGAAAATCATCATTTTTTGACATTCTGGGGCTAATTTGCAAAAATTATCACCAATACAGTCGTAATATCAGTCTGGAGTTTGATCATCATAACGTAGCATATAATAATATATTTAATTCAGCTTTGTTTAGAACATATTCCGCTCATTTATACCAAAAAATGTTAATTTTTGAAACTATAAAATAGGCAAAATATGCATCGTTAAAACTGAGTTTACATATCAATTGTGATTGCTTCTTTTTGCATAGACAATAAATTATTTTTATTTTCCGCGAATAATAGCCATTTTTAGTTAAAAGCAGCAACTTTTAATAATGAAGAATACCATAAATACGAATTCAAAACGTCACTGATGCTCGGCATCACGCTGCCGCTGACAGCCAATTTCGCTTTATTTATGATTAACCAATAGCAAGCAAGTATATATATATATTTGAAGTTGAAGTTGAAGTGAATTTGAAGTTAAGTCTTGAAAGCAAACTACGTTGCATATAATTATCAAATTATAGTATGGAGTCAACTCAATGCAATCTAACAAACACTGCAGTTTGGGTCCACAAAAAATTACTGCAAACTAACTCGTAATCAATTTCTAGCACTAGTTTTAAAACCAATATATCAAAGTCATCATCCAAGAAAATAACAACACGCAAAAAATAGTTTGACGTCAAACACAACTTTGATGACAAAACTTTATTCGAAGCACGACTATCAGACACCGCAGTATATGGAATGACAGAACCACAAAAAAAAAATAATCACGAGTCAATACCCGACACATTAATGCAAGGAAGGGTACTCGACAATCAACGGGTATATTTAAAACAAGAAGTGTCATATTAAATTCAAATTTATTTAGTTAACTAATAACACATACTGTAAGTAAATGTAACGTAGTGAAACTTTGCACAGTTTCAGTTAATAAAATAGTTATTGTGTGCTGTTTTATTGAATAAACAAAATCAAATCAAATCCGCTTATACTATAAATCCTATTCATGGTAGATAGATACCCCGTTAACTGTGCGTTTATATGTAGTTCATATAGTTTATATAACTCAGAAAAATAGACAGTTTTCACAATTAAACCAACAATTTCACCTGCACAATTTAAAACAATTGTTGTTTTTACTTCAAAAAAATCTGTTAGCCCATGAAGTTACCTTCACAAAGTAGTGCAGACATACGTAAAAAAACCTAGCTAGATTTCTTATCACGTATATACGTACAGACATGTAGCGGAACAAATATTTTGGGTATCCCTCCCCCAGCCTTTGGTGGGAACCCCTGCCCCCTCGAATCTACTAACTTTTGACCCACCTGCCCCATAAAACCCAAACCCTTTTCTGGACAAAAACAAATTTTAAACTACACTTAAGGGGGTAGTGTCGCGAAAGCAGTTTTGCTCATAGGTTGCAAAAAGAGATCTTTTTGCTTTGAACTTGTACGTTCACTGAGAAACTAGTCCAATGCTATACTGTGTTAAATAAGTACTGCCAGACAGTAGACTACCAATATCTACCAATATCTTAAACCAATCACCGATTGTAAGCCAGACATCACACAATAAGAACATGAAAATTCAAAAAATTCAGCCAGATATCAGATTGGCCAGCTTGTGAAGCACACATAACGTGTCGACGCACGGTTTTTTGCCACAAATAAGAAAAAAGAAAAATAAAGGTTCGTTTTTCTTTTGATTTTAAAATAAGCGTCTAAATTTTTTACAATTTATCATTATTGCTGAGAGTACTTCACTGTTTACGCACAGTTTCACAGTTCAAATAGGTATTACTCCGCAACCACTCAAGCAATTTGCACTAAATTTTGTGTGCATAAACTAAAACATATGATCTTTTAGTCTATGTAAACAAACTAAACAAATAAGTTGACAATTGTGACGAAAAAATCGAATGTGAATAGGTTTTTAAAACGTCATTTTTCCGACTTTGCGACGTCACTGCAAACAGTATACTGCATCAATTTTGATGAAACTTGGCGAAAATACTTGCCTCAACATATATTTTCAAAACGTATAAAGAACGATGTCGTATCTTTTTCTAAAAATGTTTTATAGTTACGCAAAATCGACTGCTTTCGCGACACTACCCCCTTAAATGCAGTTGGCGGGGGAAATATAGTGGACCTATTTTTTTGAGTGGCACCTTGGGGGAAGCATTTTTGCTTCAAGAACCCCTATTTCATTTTTTGGATTTTCTGTGATACGACCCCCCGAAATTTGAACCCTCAGTGAGGACGTTTTCGCAATTTTTTTCCGAAGCTTGTGTTTTTTCGTTCTAGTCGTGTCAAAATGGTGTCAGATTATTGGTTACAATTTTTTAGAATCAAAACAAAGGCTCTTTGACCGGGTTCTTTCCGAAAAAGTGGCTTAATTTGCCAGAAACGTCTAATTGTTGACCAAATTCAAACTTGACCTTAAAAGGGCGCTCCGGGAATCGGGGGTTACATCGAAAATTGGCAAAACAGTTGGCAAATGTCAAACTTTACTATACGTATATGTAGTATGGCACAAAAGAACACTGGAGGCAAAATTTCAATTTACGTGATCATGTCACGTGACTCCCAGAGCACCAAACGTGAGTGAATATTCGGCAAACGATAACTCTGCTTATACTTTGCGTATAGTCACACTTTATATACCAAAATATAGCTTGCGTCATTCTCTAGTTGAACATTATTTTGGTTTTTAACATTTATGTCGGGTTTGGATAAAAAATGTCATTATGTGTTTTCGAAGTCGAACTCTGAGCAATAAAATTCATATAAAAAAATTTCTAAGCTTTATTTTGAAAAACTGAAAAATTGTTCAACTGCGCAAAGCCTAAGGTTATAATTGTGCAAATTTTGTAGAAAATTATCTTGCCAGCATTTTATAATCGAATGCCGAAAAATTGGTTTTGTATTCACACAGCTTATATTGGAGTCTGCTGCTTCTAAAAATGGTTTCTTGTTCGATTTTTTTGCACAGAACGCAACAAAATTGTTTTAATTTTTCATTCATATTAAAATTTACGTATCGTCTGGTTGGAAAACCTCAAAAAGCGTAGATGCACTGGCTTACTTGCTGAATTTGTGTAAAAGTAGAATAAAATCAGTAAATTGTCCAATTTTTTCCAAATTTTTTGCTATGGGGATATGCACGTCAAAACATCAGAAATAGTATTTTGAGCAACTTTCCTTCAAGAATGATAGGTCATTTGGCTGTTTTTAAAAAATACGGCCCAAATCCTTGATTCCCGGAGCGCCCCCTTAATTTAGGCTTGGGCTTAGGATTAGGCTTAGGGCTTAGGCAATAAAAAATCGAAATTTTCAGAAAAAATCCTGCGAAGTTGAGCCTAGAGAATCCTGCCAACTAAGCCTAGAAGATGCCTTAAAACATCATAACGCACTCAAAACCATCCAAAAACAAAGATTACAGCCAGTTTTGGCTTCGAACTTTGGATCAAGTGCAGTTGGGGGGGGGGGGAAATAGTGGACCAGTGGCGTATCCAGGATTTCGCCAAGGGGGGGGGGGTGCGGAGCAACCGTGAACCACCTTACCTCTCGCACAGGAAAAAAAGTGAGTACAAAAAAAGTACAAAAAAAGTACAAAAGTGGGTTTGTACATTTTTTGTACTTTTTTTGTACTATTTTTGTACTTTTTATGTACTTTTTATGTACTTTTTTTGTACTTTTTTTGTACTTTTTGAAAATTCGTTTTTTTGAAGTTTCGCTGCTATAATACATTTTTTAGCCATTTTGGATCACCGTGGTGTACTTTTTTTCGCTCTGATACTTTTGTTGTTTGATAAGACTAACTTATTGTTTTTTGCAAATTTGGCTCTTTTTGTACTTTTTTTGTACTATTTTTGTACATTTTTTGTACTTTTTTTGTGCTATTTTTGTACTATTTTTGTATTTTTTTTGTACTATTTTTAAAAATGCTTTTGTGCTTTGTCTAATACATTTTAATATGTTTCCGATACTTGTTGATGAATAGTGCTCCAATTTATAATGAGTTTTTGCCTTATTTTAATTAACAGTTTTTGTACTTTTTTTGTACAATTTTTGTACAATTTTTGTACTTTTTTGTACTATTTTTGTACTTTTTTTGTACTATTTTTGTATCATTTTTCTAATTGTGTTTTCAGTTTTGAGTATGCGTGCGTGCGCGAGTATCTTATTATAAAAATGCCCTTTCACCAAGGGCAGCAGTGTGGGTAGGATAGGAAAGTTGGCTGATCTGTAGCGGAAAAGTTCTAGTAAGCTTGCTAAATGTACACGACAAGTTTTAATGCTTTTAAATTCTGAAAAAATGCATATTTGGGCAGAAGTCATTTCTGCCAAAGAGTCGATTTTTGAAGAAACATTGTGAGTCACACGTGTGTCGGAGAAACTGTTTTTAGTCCATGCTGCAGCCTAAGAGTTGTAGAACACGATGAAATTGAGATTATACTCACTGCTAATAGAACAATGAAAAAGTGATAGGTTTCTTCCCGCATTAGGGTTTTTTCCCGCATTGGTTTTTTTCCCGCAGGTTTCGAGGCTTATTACTCAGAAACGTGAGTAGTTAGTGTTAGAATCCATTTTATTAGTGCAACAGTTAGACGAAAGATGGCCGTTATAACAGCCGCGAGCATTAATGGATCCAATTTATGTGGAGAATAGGCATACATGTACACGGGGTCTTCGTCTGGGGGGGGGGGGCTTGTCCCAGAATTTTCGAAATTTTAGGGGGGCGTGTCCCGACTTTTTGGGGGCTTGAGCGGACAAAAACGCAAACATTTTGAATTTTTGCCAAAAAAATAGATATTTTTGGCAAAATTTGGCTATTTCTAGAAATTTTTTAGCTTTTTACCCATTTTTAAAGCATTTTACGGCGATCTTGGGCAATTTCTTAGTGCTCGGGCACCTTTCTTTTAGCACCAAGGAAGGGGGCTTGTCCCGGTTTTTCAAATCTGCGGGGGAGGTCTTGCCCCCCCCAGACCCTCCCCATGTACATCTGTGAGCACAGGACGACCCAAAAAGTTGAAAATAGGGTTTACTTTTTTCCTTTTATATATATATATATATATATATATATATATATATATATATATATATATATATATATATATATATAATCAATAATGGTGGCACAGTTGCACGGCATATATATATATAATGGGCGGATGGCACTGAGCAGTGGGCAGGTAACACATTCTGGAAAGGTGTATATACTATATTGTATATATTATATATTGCGCAGTATATAACTTGGTATTCAGTTAAGTTTATATATATATATGTATGTACTATTCGGCGCATAGCTGTGAGGGACATAGACCACCGCCGAAATTTCACAAATATGGGTGGGGAATAGGTGTCAGCATTATGTCACATCGTAAAAACAAAATGACAAAATATGTACAAATAAAGCACAAAAATAGTACAAAAAAAGTACAAAAATAGTACAAAAAATGTACAAAAATAGTACAAAAAAAGTACAAAAATGACTGAAAATTTTAACATCTTTTTTACTTTTTGAAGGCCTATTTAAGTGATTTACTATCCATTTTTTAAGGAAAATTTAGCCTTGAAACAAAAAAATAAAAGTACAAAAAAAGTACAAAATTAGTACAAAAAAAGTACAAAAATAGTACAAAAGATTTGAATAGAAAGTACAAAAAAAGTACAAAAATTGTACAAAAAAAGTACAAACTTGCACTAAACAGTACAAAAAAAGTACAAAAAATGTACAAAAAAAGTACAAAAAATGTACAAAAAAAGTACAAAAAAAGTACAAACTTGCCAGGCCAAATTACAAAAAAAGTACAAAAATAGTACAAAAAAAGTACAAAATTTTTTGTACTTTTTTTGTAACTTTTTGTACTTTTTTTTGTACATTTTTTGTACTAATATTTTTTCCTGTGTCGGGGGGGGGGGGTGCGGAGCAATGTGAGCCACCATGATGAGGAGTGAGCCACCGCCGCTGAAAGGGGGGGGGGGGTGCGGAGCAATGTGAGCCACCATGTTGAGGAGTGAGCCGCCGCCGCTGGCTGAAAGGGGGGGGCTGCGACCCTCTAAGGGGGGTGCTCAAACCGCAAAGGGGGGGCTGCAGCACACCCAGCCCCCCCCTAAATACGCCACTGTAGTGGACCTATTTTTTGGAGTAGAGCACCTAGAGGGAAGAATTTTTTGTAATAGAACCCCTATCCACAATTTTGGATTTTCTGAGCTATGACCCCTTAAAAATCGCATTTTCAGTGTTTTTGAAAGTGAACGTAGGCCAAAGTTCGAAGCCAACAATGGCTATAATCTTTGTTTTTGGATAGTTTTGAGTGCGTTATGATGTTTTAAGGCATCGTCTAGGCTTAGTTGGCAGGATTCTCTAGGCTAAGCTGGCAGAATTTTATCTGAAAATTTCGATTTTTTATTGCCTAAGCCTGAGCCTAAGCCTGAACCTAAACCTAAGCCTAAGCCTGATACTAAGCCTAAGCCTAAGCCCCATACTAAGCCTAAGCCCAAGCCTAAATTAAGGCCAAATTTGAATTTAGTCAAAAATTGGACGTTTCTGGCGAATTTGGCCAATTTTTCGGCAGGAACCCGGTCAAAGAGCCTTTGTTTTGATTCTAAAAAATTGTAACCAATAATCTGACACCATTTACACGTGTAGACACGATTAGAACGGAAAAAACAAGAGCTTCAGAAAAAAATTGCGAAAACGTCCCTTACTGAGGGTTCAGATTTCAGGGAGTCGTATCTCAGAAAATCCAAAAAATGAAATAGGGGTTCTTGAAGCAAAAATGCTTCCCCCAAGGTGCTCTACTCAAAAAAATAGGTCCACTATTTCCCCCCCCCCCCCCAACTGCATTTAACCCCGAACTTTGGCCTACGTTCACTTCCAAAAACACCGAAAATGCAATTTTGAAGGGGTCATAGCTCAGAAAATCCAAAATTATGGATAGGGGTTCTATCTATTACAAAAAATGCTTCCCTCAATGTGCTCTACTCCAAAAAATAGGTCCACTATTTCCCCCCCCTCCCCCAACTGCACTTGATCCAGGGTTTTAACGCCAATAATTTCACTCTAGATTTTTATTAAAAGGGGCGACAGCTTATTTGGGGTCTGGAAATCAAATTGGGGGCTTGGCTGACGATGGGGGTTCTATATTTTTATTAAAAGATGCGGTAGGAAGCGATTTTTTTCTGGGGGCGGGCTGCCGCCCCCAGACCCCGGCTACTTTGTGGATTAGGTGATCTTGCGTTTGTAAAGTGTTTTTTCCGAGACCACGAAACCGAGATTACCGAGACCGAGACCAAATTCGGCGACCGTAAAAACCGAGACTTTGGGGGGTCATTGTTTTTGCCATTTTTTTACCTAATGATTTGAGGACTTTTTACAAGTTTTTAGGTAAAATTACAAGACCATGGTCAGACACTTTATGTACATATAACTAACAGCTACATGACGACAATTTTGAGTATATGCATTCCCGGTTCCTTCCACACTTTTGTGTGGGAGCCTGACCCTGTCTTCTTGAATATTCTGAAGTTTTGATCTCTGTCTCAAAACAGACGCAATTTGACCTTGTTCTTGCCAAAAAATAGCACTTCTGATACGATTTGGCTCGAATTTAGTTAAAAATTGCTATAAATTGCTAAAAAAATTTTGTTTGAATTACTACTGTTCTGCTAAAATACACTCCCCCTTTTGAAAATCCTGGCTACGCTACTGCTGATTGACGACCAACTAGTACATATATATAGAAAGATGCAGTCAATAAAATAGTCACAGTATATACCAGGGTTTTTTTTCAAAATCGGCACTGTGTAAATGTTGTGTAAATTAAGAATTTGCTGTGTAAATTAACGGTATGTTGTGTAAATTTTTAAAAGTATTTTAGCATTTTTTAGGTAAAAATTGACCGTTTTTTCACGTGAAAAGTAATATTTCTACTTTGAGATTCGAACTACATACGAAAATAAAAAATGAGATAATTGAAAATTTTTGCGTTTTTGTCAGTTCAAGTATCCGACACGCCAGGTCAAGCCCCCCTAAAATTTCGAAAAATCTGAAACAAGCCCTAACACCCAGGCCGAGACCCCGTGTACATGCGTGGTTTACACAGATGGAGAGTTGTTCTATCAGCCAGATCCTACTCATTTT
The DNA here is from genome assembly GCA_030248245.1 of Trissonchulus sp. WLG1_4. Classification (NCBI taxonomy): domain Eukaryota; kingdom Metazoa; phylum Nematoda; class Enoplea; order Enoplida; family Ironidae; genus Trissonchulus; species Trissonchulus sp. WLG1_4. The sequence continues at coordinate 14,921 of JASANF010005216.1, forward strand.
TTTTCAAATCCGGGTGTAAAACTTTTACAGTAGTTTGACGTAGGACAAGAACTCGCACAGACAGGCTCAGCGTGGCTGATTTTTCACTGTCAACTTTCAAGTGCATAAAAACGAATGCTAAAATAAAAAAATCATAAGCCGTTTAAGAGCAAAACTGAAAATTTTTTGTTTTGGGGTCAAAAATTAGACTTAATTTTGTTAGGACAAAGAGGTCACAGGCACAAATCGCCACTTCGCGAATTTTTGTAATTTTTACAACCAAAATAGGCCGTTTCATCAACTTTTGGGGCAAAATGGGCCTGTGTAAATCAGTGTGTATTTTTATTTTTTGCTGTGTAAATTAGGCGGCCGATGTGTAAATACACCCTATTTTACACAAAAAAAACCCTGGTATATACATAAAAATCTTGGGCTGTATTGTTGAAAAGCGACTGAACACTGAAGTATATACAAGAGACAAATTGCAAACATGATGCAAAAAGCATCTTACAGCCTACACCAGCTAAAGCAAGTCCGCGCACTTCTTTCGCCGAAAGCGTTAATAACCCTATATATACTACTGCTACATTAGGTGTCACTTAGAATATGCTAATGCTCTTTTTGTTGGACTTAGCAAGAATTTAATACAAACGCTAGAAGGATTTCACCGTTCAGCGCTTCGGCAATTGTATACTTGTACCCTACGACTCTGATACCGTTGAACTTTTTCATCTTCCTACATTTAAGAGAACGGCAACGGTCACATGTCATGGTAGTAGATATTACAGCTATAAAAGAAGCGCAGCTCAGCCGCATCGCAGCATGGGATTTCGCAATATTGTTTGCGTCATTCATACCGGCTAATAGTACCGAGGCATCGTACCGCATTTAAGAATGCTTCGTACACGCTATGTAGTTTTTCTTGTTGAAATTGCAAAATCCCACCCCAGTTTCTGCGCTTAGGGTGATCCAATTAGTACCATTTTTTGTGTGCAATAAAACAACCTCCAAAGAACGAGTTTAGAACTCGTTCTGATCATGTTTACAATTTTTATGAGGAATCGAAATTTTGAATGTTTTCTCCTACGAGGTCAAAAAATTTGACCATCTTCGATCCATCGGTGCTCCTCATGTAAACACAGCTATCGAAATCTGTTGCAAGTCCTACGGAGGCCATCTATAGGGCTACAAATTTAGCTAAAATGTTGAGTGCCACACTGAATCACAGTTGAGCCACAGTGGCTCAACTTCATGGAAAAAAACCCACGTCGGGGAAAACCCTTTTCAAGTTGTGTAATTCGATGAAAAAACGTGATAAACACGAAACTGGTCTTGTTGAGATCCCATCTAATGAGAATTGCAAACAAACCTCTATCTTGTGTAGGTAATGTTTCAAAACTTGAAGAGCTTCATATTTTGCAAAAATTGGCCGTAAACTGTCCGAAATGATATGATTTGACGTTTTAGGCAAAAAAGTAACAAATTATAACTAGGGATGGACCGAAAATTCGGTATTCGGTATTCGGTTTTCGGCCGAAAAACGGGTATTCGGTATTCGGTACCGAAAACTAAATTTTCGGCCGAATACCGATTAATTAGGAAATCAAGGAAATTCCAAATCAATGAACGTTTAGAATTAGAACTAATTTTATTAATCCTTCAATCAGCACTACATTTCGAACTGAACTGTATTAAAAAATATGAAAACTGTATATATATTAGCTAATGCAGATATATACTTGTGTTAATTTTTCATGGATGCTTAAAAGTTTTTCTTACTCTCAAGACTAGATTCTGACGCGCTGTACTGTGCTTGGTCTTATCGCACCTTGAGCCTTCTTTTTTAAACGTTTTTCATGAACTCTGCTGAAAGTTTACAAGCAGTTCAAAAACAACGCAAGACCCTGGGACTGCCAAGGTGAAAAGGGTCGAACCCTCTGTACACAGATGTACATGAAGGTCTGGGGGGGGGGGTAGCTCCCCCCAGATTTGAGAGTCCGGGACAAGTCCCCCTCACATTTGACCCATCGGGACAGCCCCCTCTCTTGGGTGCTGAAAAATGAGTGTCCGAAAGCCCCCCCCCCCCCTAGTGGGTCCTAATGGGTCTAATTTTCGAAATTGAGATTTTGTTGTCTCTAGGGGTAATTTGGGTCCCGGAACACGAATCCGAGGTCCATTTTCGTCTTGGACCCTTCTTAGTCCCCCTATGCCCCCCCCTCAGGGTACCCCCCCTAGGGGTCCTAAGGGGTCAACTTTTCGAAAGTGAGATTTTGATGTGTCAAGGGGTAATTTTGGCCCCTGAACACGAATCCAAGGTCCAGTTTCGTCTAGGACTCCTCTGAACCCCCTATGGCCCCCTCAGGGCACCCCCCTACAGGGTCCTAAGGGGTCATATTTTCGAAATTGAGATTTTGATGTCGCTAGGGATAATTTATGCCCCTGAACACGAATATGGTGTTTGTTTTAGCCTAGGACCTTCCAGAGCCCCCTATGGCCCCTTCAGGGTATATACCCCCCTAAAGGGGTCAAAATGGGATGGGGGCGAATTTTTGAAATTGAGATTTTGATGTCGATAGGGGTAATTAGTATAAGTACATACAAGTTGGCATGTCATTGGTTTTAACTAAAGCGGAAAAACGCATAGAATTATTATGAAAAGCCCCCATTGGGCATCACTGGGGTTAGAATAGGAGGTTCTAAAGCGGAAAAATGCAATTTCGCTCGTTAAAGATAATGGACAAGTTTGCTGTGAATAGGAAAAATTCATTTTGTTAAAGTTGGTGGACAAGAGCGATCAGAATAGCCAGCCCCGTGACAAATTAGCGCTTTCTGCACCCTATTCGCGCGGATTATAAAGTCAATACATATAGTTAGACTTTTTTCCTTCTTGGAATTGAAAAGGTTTGTGTACTCTTGTAGACCGATGCAGAAATTACTGTTGACCAATAACAGAAAGTGACAATATATAAATGGTGCGGTAAATAAAACTAAATACCAAATAGACGAACTGTTCGACCCATGCCAAGGCCGGTGCGGACATTACAGTATAATATTATAGTGGTGCGGGATAAAAACCCTACGCGTTTTGCGGGGAAAAACCCTAGTGCTTCCTGGCCGAACCTTACGACATAGGACCATTTTGAGTATGTAGGTGGAAAGCGCATCCCAAACTTACTTACCACACCAATTTCTGTGCAGTTTTGAGGCCTGTAGCATTTTTTATAAAATTTCAAAATTTTGCATGTTGAAAAATTCCAAAGTGACAAAATTTTCCAAATTTTTGACTTGTCATAATTTTTCACAAAACCACTTTTGGCCAACGTTGTTTGCACTTTTCAAGAGAGTTACCTTTCCTCTATACTTCTGAAGCTCAAAAACAGTGATAAACGGTGTGGTTTACCTGTGACAGTTCAAAGTTTGTGCGGGAAAAAAAACCCTATTGCGGGGAAAAAAACTCTATTCTGTTTGGCGACAATTTTTTGCTAAACTCACCCATTGTTGATACAAAAGTTGACTGATCTGGGGTAAGAACATGTGTAGACTTCATTGAAACCGTTATTCGGCCGCAAAACGTCGTTTTTTGTCGTTTTGGCCCATACACCGACACCCCGTACGAAACCTGTTTTGGTGATGTTTCACCAAAATTTGGCATTTTTTGGAATATTTAGGCTTTAGCTGCTGCGTGCCACCTAAATCCAAGAATGGTAGACGCGGGCGGTGTTTGGCCACCGTTTCTAACATAACAAGTGCAAGAAATCATTTTTAATACATTTAAATACTAAAAAAATGCATATTTGGGCAGAAGTCATTTCTGCCAAAAAGGGTCGATTTTTGAAGATTTATTGTGAGTCACGTGGGTGTCGGAGAAACGTTTTTTTTAGTCCATACTGCAGCCTAAGAGTTGTAGAACACGATGGAATTGAGTTTATACTCACTGCTAATAGAACAGCCGAAAAAAGTGGTAGGGTTTTTTTCCCCGCATTAGGGTTTTTTTTCCCGCATAGGGTTTTTTCCCCCGGAGGTTTCGAGGCTTATAACTCAGAAACGTGAGTAGTTAGAATCCATTTTATTAGTGCAACAGTTAGGCGAAAGATGGCCGTTATAACAGCCGCGAGCATTAATGGATCCGATTTATGTGGAGCGCAGGAGGACCCGAAAAGTTGAAAATAGGGTTTTTTTCCCCGCACCACTATACGTTGTAATAATTCGACCAATTAATATATATATGGTTTGTATTGTAGTATCATATGCAATCAAGCTTATGTTAATGAGATCAAACTACAAGTGATTGATACTCGCTCTTATGACACGCGCTAGATACGAAATACTTAAAAATTTCTGCGTGTCTGTTACAATCTAACGTAATATTAGCGCTTTCGGAAGCTGACGGTTACGAATGATTCGCGCGAATAGGGTGCAGAAAGCGCTAATGTGTCATGGGGGTGGCTATTCTGATCGCTCTTGTCCACCAACTTTAACAAATTGATTTTTTCCTATTCACAGCAAACTTGTCCATTATCTTTAACGAGCAAAATTGCATTTTTCCGCTTTAGAACCTCCTATTCTAACCCCAGTGATGCCCAATGGGGGCATTTTTATAATAATACATGCTTAATATTGGCGGAGGCATGCTCATGACGTTTTTTATTGATCGATGAAATTGAGTTTTTTTCCGGACGTGTGTTTTTTCCCGCATTGGTTTTTTTCCCATAACTTTAGGTCAAAATATCTGCCATAATGTAAATGATTATGATACCAAAGCATTCTAGTGCTTATGGTAAGGCTTGATAAGAAAATAAAAGGAAAACTTTTGATTGATTTTGTGTATTACGTGGGATATGACCGAAAGTTTCCAAAGTGGGTTTTTTCCCGACTGGCTATCCATGCGTTATGGGCTGTGATACAATTCTATTCAGGGTAGGCGCGAATAAGCTTTAGAATACGTGTATGTATAATATACACACGTGTACTTCAGTGTCAGATTTCTAGCAAACTCAGCCAAGCCATCATTCTGAGCGTAAATTAAATTACTTATTCATAATGTATATAGTCAGCTAGCTGCTGATAGCAACTGACCAGAACTACACTTGGCCTGCTGAACGCAGTAATTTGATTTTGTGCGTGTTTTTTTATAAGAATGTTGTATTAAAATATGTGGCATTAAAAATAACTAACCACGAAACCGTTGCTATGTCAACCAATAACCATACTGGCTGAGGCTGAGCTAATTTTTTTGGTTTGTTATTGGCAATGAGTCATTGTAGACAGTTTTAACGCCAAGCTCGAATCTATATGTATACATATATATATCGAGAGGGAAAAGATGGGTCAAAAAAATGAAATTGGCAGAAACTTTGCTGTTTTGTTGGCCCTAGTGGGACTACTATTGTGGCAAAATATTATAGGATACAATGCAACCGTTTTTGACATAGGACGGTTTAAACTTTTTGGCAGTTTCACGACTACCATCACTCAATGTGTATATGGTTTATCAGCCATAACTCAACAGCTTCTCAAGGTATAAAAACAAGTTATATGTCATTTTAAAGCTCTTTTATTGCACAATTAACATAATTTTTAGCGGCCATACATGGTCACTGTACGTCAATGATAATGA